>WSYH01000719.1:0-171351 GCA_036426205.1 Ascaphus truei
TCACTCTCTCACAGGCACTCTCACTCTCTCACAGACACTCTCACTCTCTCACAGACACTCTCACTCTCTCACAGACACTCTCACTCTCTCACAGACACTCTCACTCTCTCACACACACACACACACACACACACACACACACACACACACACACACACACACACACACACACAAAATTACCCCCACACCCCCAATACATTTAAAAATTACCCTCCTTTGGGATGATGGTCAGGCCGGTGGCTTGCGGAGGGGGTGGGACGGCGGCATGCCGGTGATGTGGGGGGGAGGGGGGCAAATCTTGGGGGGGGCAGACGGCCCAATGCTTCATGGGACGGCGGCAGCGTGTGGTGGCTGAACGGCCCGGTTCCTGCACGGGGTGAGGAGAGGGGGGGGGGGCGGTGCTGGGGATGCCTGTGCCATGTTGGGGGAGGGCCAGTGTGCTGCGGGGGGAGGGTGATTGTGCACCGATGCTGCATGGGGGTGGCGGTTTTGGCTGGGGTGGTGGGGTGTAAGTGCTGCTGGGAGACATCTGTCTCCCGGTGCTGCTCCTCCAGCGCGCGCAGGGAGAGCCGGCGCCGGGCTTTATTTTATTTTTTTAATTAACTGGCCCTTGTTTCCCGCTGCTGGCGGCCCTGATCGCAACGCCCCTCTAGCCAAGCCACGGCACACCAGGGCGCACAGTTTGGGAACCACTGTACTAGAGGATGATTCCCTAAAGCGCTTATATTTTGCCGCGTGTATTGTGTCATGCTATCTGTGTATATCTATGTGACGTGTTAATGGACTGCGTTCAATAAACATACTTTGGTTTATAAAAAAAAGCCATTTGTATTCCACATTTTCATCCATGCCCGGCCAGCACTTGCCCCTCAACATTTATATGGCTGAGAGACTGAGATCTTACGTTTTGGATTATTCTGATGCGACACCCTTCTGGAGCTGTGAAAAAGGGGTGGGGGCTTACACAAGATTAATTAATTTGGGTGTTTAACTTGCATAACTGCAAAATACCAGATATTCCCTCCTTGCATATTTGAAAGCCACCAAAATAGCTCCTCTACTCACTTAACACGTGTGGATCCATGCTGGTAGTGAGCAGCGCTCCTCTGGAGGTGCTGAGATACAGTATGAGGTTCCTTGATTTATATTTGTTCGATATCAGCTGTGTCTGTATAAAAAAGAAACAGAAGAAATGTTTTGTTTTATTGGACAAATTTACAGAATTTAGTATAAGCTTTCAAACCTAAGATTTTTAACACAAAAACAACCCAAAAGTTAGAGGCACCCAAACAAACATATGGTCCATCCTCAAACAGGAACTTAATTTCAAACAGTGCGAAATGCATCAATGGTTCAGGATTATGTAACAATCACCTAGTATAAAACCCCCACTATAAAAAGAGTCAGAGATCAACAGCCATGAGAATTGCAAAATCCTTTTAGTGCAACAAATTAATATACTGTCCAGTTCTATACTATGAATAAAAAGAAGCAGATAAATCTGGTGCTCCAGTTTGGCGTTAGAGAGACTTTGATAAAAGCTCCCGATACGCTCTCCGGTCCAGCAGTTCTGTTCCACAACACACACACACACACACACAGACACACTCACACACACAGAGACACACACACAGAGACACACTCACACACAGAGACACACTCACACACAGAGACACACTCACACACAGAGACACACTAACACACAAAGACACACACACACACACATAAACACAAACAGGGTATTCATTGAAAGGAGGTGACCACCTGTGCAGCAGTTCATCCAGCCAGGCGGGAGGTGCTGTTGGTCAGGCAGCCGGTGCGGTAGGTCGGGCGGGAGGTGCGTGAGGCTGGGTGTGAGGTGAGTGAGGTCGGGCGGAAGATGCAGGCGGTGCTGGAAATAGGGCAGGAGATGCGGCCAGCCGGGTGGGCGATGCGGCCAGCCTCTGGGAGATGCGGGCGGGACATGCGGGTGGATGATGTGGCCAGCCTCTGGGACATGCGGGCTGGAGATGCGGCCAGCCTCTTGGACACGCGGGCGGAAGGTGCGGCCAGCGTCTGGGACATGCGGGGGGGAGAAGGGAGATGTGGGCGGGAGATGGGACACGCGGGGGTGGCAAATGGGACATGCCGGCGCAAGGCTCCAATGGTGGCTCGGCTCATGCGCCTCAGCTCCTTGACACTGCGTGACGTCATGACGTCATGAGCGTCATGTTGGCATGGCAACACAGCATCTGACGCCGCGTGGCCATTGCAGGTACAGAAGGAGCCAAATAATGGGCTCACATAGTGCGAGCAGGGGGCCTGTTTGCGGCCCTCGAGAACTGGAGTTGTGAAGGCCTGTGCTACTCTGACAACTGCAATTCACTTTACATACATTATTTCTTAGTGCCGCCCTCACGTAAGCACGTCCTCCCTCCGAAGCCTGCACCCTGAACGAGATGGTTTATGACACGTCTTTATGCGCATCAAAACCACACTTGCAGACTGCAGCTTCCGGTATAGGGCTTTGCACGTGGCACCTGCCTCACAGGCGGACGTGCAGGCGCTTGCAGTGTGGCCTCAGCAACCATGTTCACACATGTAATCATTTATCATACAGATATAGCTACGTATATCTAAATTAACCTTCTCTTGATGTTATTAATATATCTCTTTTACCACTTTTATGTTTGCTTGTCAAGGCAAGCCATCCGGCAGGCTCGAAAAGGAATTGTGGAAAGAGGTGGAAATATCTGTTTCGGCGTGTGGCAATCAACTGCAAACCTATATGAATTGTCGTAAACGTTTCGCAGATATCAAACGTAATGTTAAAAAAAATTACATGCGATACATTTAAGTGCAACTACTACTGGAGGAGGACCTCCTGGGCCATATTTAACATTGACGGAGATGGAGGAGCAGGTTGCTCACATCCTGAACCCATTATTGGTTGAGGGTTTTGCCTGGGGATCGTGATATTGGTGTCTACGACTTTACATTTCCCCCAGGTCAGTAAATGTACCTGACTAATATTTAACATGTACCCAACTATTCCACAATGACTCATTTACCTTTCGACCAGGTAAATAAATGCAGATTAATAATAGCTGACATGTAGCCCTCAATTGCCCAATTACACTCATTGTCGTCACATTGTTTGTGTACAATTTTGTTAAAATTAATGAAATTTTCACATGTTCTGCCAATTTTTAGGAAGTTAATACAGTACATAAACTTCATGTGAATCGCAAAACAAATACACACACCTTCATAAGTGCCGCGTGGGCACACACTGCACACACTCTCACTGCACACACTCTCACTGCACACACTCTCACTGCACACTGCACACTGCACACTGCCCACACTCCCAGCACACACTCTCACTGCACACTGTACACTGCACACACTCTACACTGCACACACTGCACACACTCTCACTGCACACTGCTCAAAGCACACTGCACACACTCCCAGCACTCACTGCATACACTCTCACTGCACACACTCTCACTGCACACTGCACACACTCTAACTGCACACTGCACACACTCTCACGGCACACACTCTCACTGCACACACACGCACTGCACACACACTCACTGCACACACGCACACTGCACACACTCCCAGCACACTGCTCCCAGCACACACTCTCACTGCACACTCTCACAGCACACTCTCACAGCACTCACAGCACACTCTCACAGCACTCAGCTCTCACAGCACACAGCACTCACAGCACACAGCACTCTCAGCACATTCACAGCACACAGCCCTCACAGCACACTCTCACAGCACACAGCTCTCACAGCACTCACAGCACACTCTCAAAGCACTCACAACACACTATCACAGCACTCACAGTGCACTACACCACACCTCCCACTCCCCCTCCCTACCTTTGGTGTCGGCTTCTGAGATCGGAGCGGAGCTGGCATCAGGAGGAGGGGGGTGTCGGGAGGATGGGTGGGTGTCGGGAGGAGGGTGGGTTGTCGGGAGGAGGGGGGGGTGAGTGAGGAGCAGGCTGGGATTCATAGGGCCATGTGGGTTATGCCGCGGAGGGCCAGTAGGTGTGGGGGCTGGGGGGGAGGAAATGGATGCCGGTGGTGGGAAGTAAGGAGCAGGTTGTGGCTGGACTTGCCATTGCTTGGGGATGTGTAGGGCTTCCGGCCACCTCTTCCTTCCTTCCTTCCCTCCTCACTCCCTCCTCCCTCCCAATCAGGCACGCGGCAGCCATTTTTTTTAAAATTAGCGCGACCCCGGTTCTAGCGCGGTCGGATCGGGTGGCCCCCGAGGACCGCGCTATAACCGGGTTTAGCTGTATATATATATATAATCTGATAATGTTACATACAAACACATTTTTTGAGCAAATTATTCTTAGACAGACTGTTGTTAGATGCCAATCTAAATCAATGGCAGACTATTTGGACCCTGTCTGTATCACTATGTTGTAGGTTTGAATAATATACATTTATTGAAGGTATTTCTGCACTGTATGCTACGTCAGAATGTTGAAATGCAGGCTTTCACACGTGAATATTTTTATTGACATTATTATACATACAGATATGTACAGTACATGTGTGTGCCTATTTTGGATATGAAGTGATATCCAACTGTAATGATATATTTTCGTATTATACAGTGCCGTTATGTAATTTGAAAATGAAACTCTGTCTTCTCAAACAGTCTGCAGCTGTTTGTGTCCGCAGATTTGAAACACACATGAGGTATTGTGTTTTAACCTTGAAGTATAAAGCAGACATATAAGAAAAGTTACAAAGTTTCTAATGAAACATGCTTTTCGTGAATCATTCTCACAAAATGTCATGTTTGAAAGAGAAATGTCACTTCAAAAGTCCACTCCAGGACGTCCTGCTGAAACCTATGCTTTCATAATATACAAAGAATTAAAATTTAGCCAGAGGAAAAAGCAACAGTTCATCAAATTTATAAATATATAATAGACAACTACGAATTCTACAGAGAGGCTATTAATCCTAAAAAATGGAAGAATGCTATAAGACATACATTGAGCATGACGAGAAGCTTTATTCGAACTGTATCACGGCATGGACTGAGGATTGCCTTCTGGCAAGTTGACGAATAGTGTAACAGTATGTTCGATCGTAGGCCACATCTATTATTAAGGAGAGAAGACAGGAGTAATATGATTTCACCGACCGTGTTCTCATATGAGCAAAACCAACAGTACCTGGCACAGTATCAGCAACAAGCCCAAGAAGATTACTTTACTAAAGTTTCACATTGTCATCAACAATACCAGAATGCATGTGAACACACTAGCACACATACCTTCATGGATGATCCACAGTACCTGTCTCCAAACATGGAGTACGCACAAAGCTACGGTTACAACAATATAAATAATCATCAAAATTCAATGCTTGACTATACTATGTACGAACAGGAGATGACATCCATTCACAATGAATTTCAGCAAGGACATGGAGTCATGTAACCCTGGTAAATATAATTTAATAACAATTTATATACATTTGACATTACTTGTACAAATGTTATAGCATCATCTGCATATCATATAGTATGCATTTGTTACAATACTCACACACATGTTTAACAACAACATATAATGAGATTTATAAATTTGGGAATATTTCTATATTCCAAGCAAACATACGTAGTCACAAATATGTTGATTTTAGGTATTGTTTATTCACAAGATTCGCATGTAAACAATCATACGTAGTAAGTAATGTGAGATTAAGATCAAAATATTATTAGTAGGTTCGTAAGTTAACAATTATTCCACAAATGATATCGATTTTGTGGCGTCATGTGACGTGTTATGCTGTAATTTTACGGTGCTAAATCTGCACTATGCAAAGATGCATGGATCCGCCCTCTTCACGTCCACGCGCCAATGTTTATTCCGTCTGTATTGGGATATACTGCGTGCGGCCGCGCGTTCCTTGGCGAACGCACGTGCACTTGACGCATGCTTTTCATGTATACACTGGCGACACACTTTATTCGAGCTTGGCTAGTCCCACGAATTCGGGTATACCCGGGTGTATTGAGGTTTGTGACTGTTTTCTGCCCGAGTGCATTGAGGTATTTTCCAGGCAAGGATTGAAGCATTTTATTCCCGCTGGCTGCAATACTGCACAGTATATATATATATATATTATTTAAGGTATTTCTGCACTGTATGCTACGTCAGAATGTTGAAATACAGGCTTGCACATTTTTTATATATATTTTTATTCACATTATTATACATACAGATATGTACATGTGTGTGCCTATTTTGGATCTGAAGTGATATCCAACTGTAATGATATATTTTCGTATTATACAGTGCCGTTATGTAATTTGAAAATGAAACTCTGTCTTCTCAAACAGTCTGCAGCTGTTTGTGGACGCAGATTAGAAACACACATGAGGTATTGTGTTTTAACCTTGAAGTGTAAAGCAGACATAGAAGAAAAGTTACAAAGTTTCTAATGAAACATGCTTTTCGTGAATCATTCTCACAAAATTTCATGTTTGAAAGAGAAATGTCGCTTCAAAAGTCCACTCCAGGTTGAACATACTATTAAAATGTGACAACGCAGCCAGAAAGCACAATCACCCCCCCTCTCCCCCTCCCCCACTCAAAGAGGCACAGGAATATGTCAACGATGTGTCCCATTGAAGGTATTTTGATGATATATACAACAATTGTGGGACTAGAAAGACGCTGAAATGTTTATAACAATAACCTGATTAGGCTATGTCTACAAAACAAGAAATGTAGAAAGAAATGCTTTATATGTTTGCACACATGTTTTTTCCCTTTCCCCTCCCCCCTACCCCCCCCTGCTCCATATCCCTCTCCTCCCCAGTCAGTCCCTGGCCCTTCAGCCCTACAAGACCCAAAGGCCACAATGCGCCACAAACTTAGGGCCTCATGCAGTAAGCGTTGATAAGTCTTTTTTCTCCATTTTTCCGCCAAAATTGGGTTTGAGATTCAGTAAGCGCCGATAATTGCTTGATTTCGCCAGTTTTCGTATCCGATAATTTTGTTATGGCTAGTCGCCTGCCGATAAGCCGGTTTTCGGCACTTATCGCCACTTTTTTAATTCGGCTGTATTCAAGTAGCAAAATCAGCTTATCGGGGCTGATCGGCACTAAGAAATTGAGACTTCATGGCCAATTTGTCCCGCCAACTAAAGTTGGCAAGTTGGAGGGGAGAACGATCGCTAAGGTTGCCGGAACGGCACTTAGAAAAAAAACCTCTTCTGTACATCAATGGAGTCAATGGAGCGGGGACGTATAACATTATAGTACTGTTTACGTTATATTACTCACAATGCAAATGTGTTTAGCATTACAGTGTGGGGGGCATTCACTGCATTGTGTCACACCTGACGTTTATTATTTGCATAACATTGTACTTTTATATGTTTTCATCATTTGCGTGTCACATTACTTATCATGTGATGATGTGTCAAGGGAAAAACCTATACTCAACTCTTAAAGGAGAACATCACATCATATCATACATGTTACTGACCTGTGCGACAATTTATTATATGATGTTACCCATGTCACACATCTAACACATCCACCATATATTCATGTTGCTTTACATTAGACAATGCTTGTAATGTGTAACGCATCATCAAACGTTCATGTACATCTTTCTTCTCATGTTTACATGTAGTTTGTGTCCTCCCTTTTTTGATAACGTCCGCTATTGGACAGTCAATCACATTGCATGTTTAAATTGTAGACATTGCATTACAAGCAATTCATGCTAACTTATACACACATCTACAATAGTTACTCATTGTTACACGTTTCAAACTGATTCAATAGCAACTATCCTGATGCCATAAATGTATGCATATGCACGCGAGAATTAATTGTTGTGAACATGTGACACTAACATGGCAAATTAGACATGTTGCAGCAAACTTTTTCTACGTCAATCTCATGGTTTTAGCATAATTACATGACTGAGTGTTGCGTTCAGAAGTGGTACATGCATTATACATTACACTAATAATTTACATTTAATTCTTGTACAAAGCTTCACGTTACATCATTGTGAAATATCAGGATTGGCTGCTGAATACACAGAAATAATACTTCTTAGATCAAATGGATACAGCTTGGGAGCCAAGTACAGTAGAGGCAACTCTTATTCGAACAAAAACCAGTGGCAATTCCCCAAAAAACCCAGGAAACACCCAGGTACATTCTGAATACATGCCTTAAACTTTCCTTAAACTAGCCCCAGCATTTCTGCATTGATTAATGGCCTATCAGATTAACAGCGGGGGTCCCTGGCATTCCCATTCAAACTGAATTGGAATGCCAGGGATCCCTGCTGTGTTAATCCTATGGGTCGTTAGTCAATGCAGAAATGCCTTAAACGGGCCTCAAACTAGCCCAGAACATACCCAGCACATACCCAGCACATACCCAGAATGTAACCCGGCTAGTTTACGGCAAATGTTAGAATAAACGTTGCCTCTACTGTACTTTAATATGTTAATGTAACACGTTGCATTTTACAAACTCACCTGACATCATCACATAGCTATTTAAAGGACGGCCATTACCTGCTCATTCACAGCTACAGATTTCAAAATGTTGCGCTTGTTTAGGAGACGTCGTAACATTCTTTTGCACGAGTGGCTTGCTGATGAAGAGAATGACATAGGGCAAGGGAGGGACAGAGCCAGGGACAGTGACAGGGACAGGCACGCAGACACGACAGGGCCAGGGAGAGGGACAGGGAGAGGGACAGGAGATCAGAGGAGAAGACAGAGGAGAGAAGTTGTGGCTCGTCCGTGTGTGTACAGGGAGAGAACCCTGTTAGATGGGATGAGTGAGGAGGAGATAGTAAGTCGCTATCGTTTGAGTTCAGCAGCAATCTTATCTCTTTATGAAGAGATAAGGGGAGATTTAGATTTTTTGACAGCCAGAGGTCGTGCAGTCCCTGGGCTTGTTAAAATGCTGCGCTCATTACATTATCTTGCTTCCGTGTCATTCCAGACAACTGTGAGCATAGTGGGCGGGGTCTCGCAATCTACATTCTCGCGGGCCTTTACCCAGTTTCTCTATGCACTCAATAGACGCGCTAGGAATTATATTCATTTTCCTAATGAGCAGAAAGAGTGGCTGGAAGTCAGGAATGGCTTTTATACCATAGCAGGGATACCATGTGTGCTGGGTGCAATCGATTGCACCCATGTTGCTTTGATTCCGCCTAGTCAGAGTGAGCATGCTTACCGCAACCATAAGCACTACCATTCCCTGAATGTACAGGTGGTATGCGATGCCACGATGAAGATAATGCATGTGGTAGCCAAATTCCCTGGTTCCAGTCACGATTCCTCTATCCTGAGGAACTCATCAGTCTTCCATGGTTTCGAAGAAGGCCATTTTGGACCTGGTTGGCTGCTGGGTGAGTACATATTTGGATGTTGTAACACAAACCTCATTTTTGTTTAGGAATGATTTTATTTTAGAATGTTATCACTAATGTTACCTTATGTGTGCTCCATTGATTATAGGTGACTCAGGATACGGAATTAGGCCGTGGCTGTTGACCCCGGTGCTAAACCCTCAAACTGAAGCAGAGGAGAGGTACAATGCTGCCCATATATCTACGCGATCCGTTATAGAGAGGACATTTGGCCTTCTCAAAACAAGATTTAGGTGTCTCGACAGAACTGGTGGGGCTCTTCAATATAAGCCACAAAAAGTGTCTGATATTATCATTGCCTGTTGCATTTTGCACAATGTGGCACTCAGACATAATATACACGCAGACATAGGTGAGGCTTTGGTAGAGGAGCATCCCACCAATGTACCACCTGAAAATGAACAAACAGCCAGTGGTGCCGAGACACGCCAGAATGTCATAAATACTTTTTTTTCTTGTAAGTAAATACATATATGTTCCTAGTACTACTTTTATATATTAATTATGTTATATTAACACTACATTTTTTAACATAACCTTCTGTTAGGACACAGATGAATATGGGTATATATATATTAGTTATACACTGTGTGTGTGTGTGTACATATATCCATAGATACTACATATATATTAACGGGCAGGGCTTGTGGGCAGTGACACTTCACGGGCAGGGCTTGTGGCCAGTGACACTTCATGGGCAGGGCTTGTGGTCAGTGACACTTCACGGACAGGGCTTGTGGCCAGTGACACTTCACAGGCAGGGCTTGTGGCCAGTGACACTTCATGGGCAGGGCTTGTGGGCAGTGGCAGTTGTGAACAAGTTGGTACACAGTGCACAACTGATGCTTGCTCCGTTTCATGTTTGTGTTTTTTAGTTTGTTTCCAAAAACTGGTCAGTAGTAACTGCTTGTGCATTTTTCTTTTTGGTGCCTCCTTTGTAGGTGTCAGCTCCAGATTTTCTACAGATGCCAGCGGTTGGATGTTGAGAGGAACATGCACAGAACTTTCAGCTACTGTACCGGTAACATCCCGACCTGGGGAATGAAGATTAGATGCATGGGGTGAAAAAGTAGCAGCATCTAAAGATCCTTCCTCTGATGGGTTAAAGTTGAAATGATGTGCTGTTGTAGTCATTCTCAAGTGATTAGCTTGGGTTAGCTGAACAACTACTGCTTCTAATGTCGTGTTTAATTTTTGTATCTGTTTAGGAACTTCAATGAAGACTCTGTGGAGATGTGACAATTGTGATATCGTTTCTTCCTGCAGTGATATCATCCTTTCGTGCACTGACATCAGATCTGAATGGCGACGATTTTCTGCTTCAACAATTTTTTCTTCAGAAGCTGCTATTGCTGCATATGTGTTACTTGCTGGAGGAATTGCCTGTGTTACTCTTTGAATAGGAACCTCTTCCTGGTCACTTGATTGCATTTCTGTGTCTTTGGCATCATCATGTTCTAAAAATAAATGAACACATGATGAAATGGCATGCTAATGTCTGCTGTTTTACTATGTAATTATACACTGTGATAACAACTAACACCTAACATGTTTCCATACGTTGTATGACGTCACATTAAAATGTAACTTGACTTAAGAATTATGTTTCGACTCAGTGTGAAATAAGAATGAATGAAAGGTTGTTCAAACCTCACAACTCCTACATGATACTTTACATCACAAACACAATACATGTTCTCTTAAAACACTTCATTTTCAATGACACTAAGTGATCCAATTTAAATAGCATGTTAAAAACAATTAATTAACATGACAACATAACATATATAAATGAACATATTATATGTCCTGCACCTCATACACTCGGCTTCCAGGTGCGATGAGCTGCATGACCCCGGTGAAGACACTTGTTCTGTCTCAGGTGACACATGTCCTCCAGGAGCAATTATATAGAACAATAACATCAGTTGTTAATTGACATTTGTACATAATGAACATTAAGTTATTGTATCTTGAGTATTTATGGCTAACTAACAGCATCACTTCATGAACTGAAAATATGTGTGTGGCAAACTGAACATTATTCGTTTTAATAACAATGTACATGCCAGTGTACTTTGGACTTTTTACTTCACTAACATACAACATACAATGTTTATGCAGTAATGCGTTAGCAAAATATTATTAATATTGGACATACCCTGCATATGTTGTGCAGTAATATCACAATAATAATGTACATCACTATCATGAGATCAACGTTGCCAATGCTTATCATTAAGTAGGTAATATTGGAAAAGTTATTGTTTTTGTTACAGGATATGTGTGCTACATTAATAGAAGCTGTTGCAGGGCTGAATGTGGCTGCCACTCAACAACACAACACATGCAGTGTGTCGCTCACAGATGCTACTGGTGTCATAATGTGGTGTTGATATAAGTTGAACAATAGATCTTAGTGAACGAATGTGTAACGTACGGTTTGATACATAATGGTTTGGTGGGTGAATGTTTACATAGAGTTACCATTTCAAATGAGTGGGATTAACTTCTGTTTAGCTTGTCAGGTTTTAAGAACTGTAGTCCCTCCCCCAAAAACTAAAATCACCCTGACCTTTCAATTAATTCAAGCAGCAGAAAATGGTGTCAACAAAGTTGACCGTAACATGACCCTGTTATTTGGCTGTGTGCACAACCCCACCCCCTGAGTTCACGTGTATGCTGTGATGACATATTAATTGCAGCTGCTTGAACACAATGGTAGATGAGCTAAATAGTAGTCTGAAGTGTGCTACCTATGAACACAATTATAACATATGCAACGTGTGCCTCATTATGCTCTCTGTATATGAGATGAAGCAAAAAAGGACCTTTTTCTAAACAAAAGCAAATGTGTTAGTGCAAGTGATGTTTGTTGGCCGTTGCATGCAATATCTTCGATGCATGATTTCAAGAGCCAGTAATGTCGTGTTTGTAGGTGTTAAATGAATTAAATATAAATTACTGTTATATATGTAACGGGTATTCCACCCCACCCAATCGCATATATATTGTGGGTGAGTAGAACGTACGGTGTTACCGGTGTGGTGCGTAAACCTGCGGGCTCACAGGAGGTCTGAGCCTCCGCTAGTGAGAGCCTGGGGTGAATCCTCTGGAACGTATCTTCTTTCAGCGCCTCCACCTATGTAGGATTCTATGGGAATGTAGAATGACCCTACATAGGATCCCACTCAGAAACCACACACACAGTGATTATATAACTAAAGACTTTACTAACAGATAATAATAACCTGTGTCCCTCTCACGAGGAGACACTAACAGTGACGTCTCGCAGGACGATTCCCCAACACTAGGTGATCCCACCCAGTGTCCCAAGAACCCCACCCAATGTCCCATACTCCTACAGAGATAGTCAATGGGTGACTGCGCAGTCACTAAGAACCTCTAGGCCTGTTGGTGCACATGTGTTGGTATAATACCTGCCGAGCACTCCGGTGCTCGGGTCAGCAACAATCTTCTCAAAGGGTCAGACGTGTGATGAATCTGTCTCATCCTCCAACCGAACTCCTTGCACGTGCAGACCGCTAGGGCGGTCCCACGGGCAGGGCTTGTGGCCAGTGACACTTCACGGGCAGGGCTTGTGGGCAGTGGCAGTTGTGAACAAGTTGGTACACAGTGCACAACTGATGCTTGCTCCGTTTCATGTTTGTGTTTTTTAGTTTGTTTCCAAAAACTGGTCAGTAGTAACTGCTTGTGCATTTTTCTTTTTGGTGCCTCCTTTGTAGGTGTCAGCTCCAGATTTTCTACAGATGGCAGCGGTTGGATGTTGAGAGGAACATGCACAGAACTTTCACCTACTGTACCGGTAACATCCCGACCTGGGGAATGAAGATCAGATGCATTGGGTGAAAAAGTAGCAGCATCTAAAGATCCATCCTCTGATGGGTTAAAGTTGAAATGATGTGCTGTTGTAGTCATTCTCAAGTGATTAGCTTGGGTTAGCTGAACAACTACTGCTTCTAATGTCGTGTTTAATTTTTGTATCTGTTTAGGAACTTCAATGAAGACTCTGTGGAGATGTGACAATTGTGATATCATTTCTTCCTGCAGTGATATCATCCTTTCGTGCACTGACATCAGATCTGAATGGCGACGATTTTCTGCTTCAACAATTTTTTCTTCAGAAGCTGCTATTGCTGCGTATGTGTTACTTGCTGGAGGAATTGCCTGTGTTACTCTTTGAATGGGAACCTCTTCATGCTCACTTGATTGCATTTCTGTGTCTTTGGCATCATCATGTTCTAAAAATAAATGAACACATGATGAAATGGCATGCTAATGTCTGCTGTTTTACTATGTAATTATACACTGTGATAACAACTAACACCTAACATGTTTCCATACGTTTTATGACGTCACATTAAAATGTACCTTGACTTAAGAATTATGTTTCGGCTCAGTGTGAAATAAGAATGAATGAAAGGTTGTTCAAACCTCACAACTCCTACTGTACATGATACTTTACATCACAAACACAATACATGTTCTCTTAAAAAACTTCATTTTCAATGACACTAAGTGATCCAATTTAAATAACATGTCAAAAACAATTAATTAACATGACAACATAACATATAGAAATGAACATATTATATGTCCTGCACCTCATACACTCGTTTTCCAGGTGCGATGAGCTGCATGACCCCGGTGAAGACACTTGTTCAGTCTCAGGTGACACATGTCCTCCAGGAGCAACTATATAGAACAATAACATCAGTTGTTAATTGACATGTGTACATAGTGAACATTGAGTTAGTGTATCTTGAGTATTTATGGCTAACTAACAGCATCACTTCATGAACTGAAAATATGTGTGTGGCAAACTGAACATTATTCGTTTTAATAACAATGTACATGCCAGTGTACTTTGGACTTTTTAGTTCACTAACATACAACATACAATGTTTATGCAGTAATGCGTTTGCAAAATATTATTAATATTGGATATACCCTGCATATGTTGTGCAGTAATATCACAATAATAATGTACATCACTATCATGAGATCAACGTCGACAATGCTTATCATTAAGTAGGTAATATTGGAAAAGTTATTGTTTTTGTTACAGGATATGTGTGCTACATTAATAGAAGCTGTTGCAGGGCTGAATGTGGCTGCCACTCAACAACACAACACATGCAGTGTGTTGCTCACAGATGCTACTGGTGTCATAATGTGGTGTTGATATAAGTTGAACAATAGATCTGAGTGAACGAATGTGTAACGTACGGTTTGATACATAATGGTTTGGTGGGTGAATTTGTACATAGAGTTACCATTTCAAATGACTGTGATTAACTTCTGTTTAGGTTGTCAGGTTTTAAGAACTGTAGTCCCTCCCCCAAAAACTAAAATCACCCTGACCTTTCAATTAATTCAAGCAGCAGAAAATGGTGTCAACAAAGTTGACCGTAACATGACCCTGTTATTTGGCTGTGTGCACAACCCCACCCCCTGAGTTCACGTGTATGCTGTGATGACATATTAATTGCAGCTGCTTGAACACAATGGTAGATGAGCTAAATAGTAGTCTGAAGTGTGCTACCTATGAACACAATTACATAACATATGCAATGTGTGCCTCATTATGCTCTCTGTATATGACATGAAGCAAAAAAGGACCTTTTTATAAACAAAAGCAAATGTGTCAGTGCAAGTGATGTTTGTTGGCCGTTGCATGCAATATCTTCGATGCATGATTTGAAGAGGCAGTAATGTCGTGTTTGTAGGTGTTAAATAAATTAAATATAAATTACTATTATATATGTATGTACTGCAACAGTACATATTAATGTTTGCTCATTTGCATGTCTTAGACATGTGTGCAACCCTGTTGTTCCCCATATTCGGCCAGCATAAATTGCTTCCACTGCAGCAAAGGATTGTGGGAGATGACATGCAAATGAGCACGCAGTGCCACGTTATATATTATTTAGTGATTGTAGTAGGACAACAAAATATAATTATATATATTGATAGATATATATATATAGAGAGAGAGAGAGACATATATACATATATAGATGTAGGTATGCTTCTATTGGGACGAAAGTATAAATAGCAGCGGAAATATAGAAAATAACTGTAACCTACGACACGCCTAGTACAGTAACATTTCTCACCTGGTGGAAATTCTGACGAATAAATTCCGATGTCTCTGTCACCGGCCAAACCCTCAACGACGGGAAGTAATTTTTCCCGAAGCTGCTCCTCCAATGGAGTTAAGATGAGACGTTGTGCTAGCGGCCCACCTCAAGTGCCTGAAGCATGCAAGCGTTGTTGTTGTATTTTTCTTTTTAATTTTGCCCTAATATCGTCAAATCTCTTGCGACAATTATTCCGGTCCCTGACACAATTCCAACACGCATTCACACCAAGTAGTATTTGTTTACACATTTCTGTTTTGGATGCTGAACTTGTCCGTGCTTGAAATACATACAAAATATATGACGTTAATTCTTACTAATAAAACGAACCATTTCCTACAATGCTAGCTGTTCCAAGAGATACCAAACATGCTTGTTTAGGTGTAATATGTGTAGCACATGAGCATTCACTTGTAAACATAGACATGTAATGAAGCTTGCATTAATATTGTATGAAGTTTGCACAAATTGAACAACTGAGTGTTCTTGTCGTTGTAAACCATGATTAAAATATGTGTTTACAAAAAAGTTACATTGATAGATATTATGGACCCATATTTGCATATTATGACACCTCACATGACCTACGATAACATGTATTTGAAGAATGAATGCAAAGGTAGACTTACATACTAAATGGCCAAACAGACTGTCATAGTGCTCCAGAATCCCAGTGACAAGAGCTGTGTTTTCGTTGTCATTGAAGCGAGGATTACGTGGCTGCTCCAAACGTTTCTTCCGAGCAGCTTTAGGCTCAGAGCTTGGCTGGTGCTGACTGGACTCTCCTTCTTCCAATGGAAGAGACTCCAAAAGCGGCCCACCAGCAAGCACGCCACCAGCAGACACCCCATTAGCAACTGAGCCACCAGCAGCACTCACACTCACATCAACAGCACTCGCACTCCCAGCAACAGCACTCGCACTCCCAGCAACAGCACTCACACTCCCAGCAACAGCACTCACACTCCCAGCAACAGCACTCACACTCCCAGCAACAGCACTCGGCTGAACCCTACGTTCACTCTTACGCGTACTCACACGTCTAGCAGTACCACTCACACCAGCATCACTCTTCGCATGTTTTGCTTCCATACCTGTAGCACTCACAAAGAACAGAAAACAAATGTAAAGCCAAGCACACTAAACACTTACACATACAAAACAAGACAAATATGTAAACAAAACAACAAAGGACAAAGCTCTCACAATACACAACAACTCTCTCAGTCAATATGCAAATATTAAATCGCCTAGCTCTGTGCGTCTCTCTCTCTCTCACTCCCAACAACACAGAGAATGATTAACAGTACACGTTGCCTTTAAATAGGCCGCGCTATCCAATACTGCTGCGACACACTTTATTCGAGCAAATACCCAGTATGTACCTGGCAGATACCTGGAATGCGCCGCTCCTCACCTCAGACAAGCCCCGTTGCGTTTGCCTTCCCAGCCATGGTTCATGCCTGGCTGACGGGCGGCTGATCTGTTAAATGATAATGATTAGGATTTAATAGGCTGCAATGCTTCGCGTGTCTACCAGATGGCATAAATTCATGAATTGTAATGCAGTATATATATATATATACTGTGCAGTATTGCAGCCAGCGGGAATAAAATGCTTCAATCCCTGCCTGGAAAATAACGCAATGCACTCGGGCAGAAAACAGTCACAAACCTCAATACACCCGAGTATACTCGAATTCGTGGGACTAGCCGAGCTCGAATAAAGTGTGTCGCCAGTGTACATGCTTGCTT
Source organism: Ascaphus truei (assembly GCA_036426205.1). Lineage (NCBI taxonomy): Eukaryota > Metazoa > Chordata > Amphibia > Anura > Ascaphidae > Ascaphus > Ascaphus truei. The sequence continues at coordinate 17,371 of WSYH01000719.1, forward strand.
CGCCTGATTCAGCAAGAAGTTTGATTGGCGAACCTAACAGCACCCCTCCATGCACGCCGATACACCTGTGTGTGATCGGCAAATCATCGTGAGAGTGGGCGGAAATGTTTTCAACTTGATTCTGAAGGGATTCGGCACTTACTGCATACGGAGAGGAAAAATCGCCAACATCATGCCAAATCGGTAAGCTTGGCCATTGCACTTTTTCGGCGCTTACTGCATAGAGCCCGTAGTCGTTTTTATGCGCTGCTCTTTCCTCCACCATTGGAGTCAATGGCGCAACCCTCGTGGCATGCGCAACCCTTTACGGGGGTCCTTAATCCTTGGACCCGGTGATGATCGAGTGTGGGGGTTCCTAGGATCTAGGAGCAAAAATAATTTTATTCCTGGGTGCTCTAGAACCTAAGTTTCTCACGCCAATTGTGTTTGAACTTGACCTAGTGTGATCAAAGCTCTTTTGCAGAGATTGTGTCCGCTTCTGCGGTTTGCGGTTTGGATGGCTGCCAACCCGTTCCTGGAGATCGGCGTTGAGGAATCCCCATTGAAATGAATGGCTCCATTGACTTACAATGGGGAACCGAAGCTCCTCCTCTCGAGCGCCACCCACTGGTCTTCTTTGGAAACGGGCCCAAACTGCCGTATTCGCCATAGGATTGAATGGAGCTGCAATGGCGACCTATGGGAAGCTGCAAAATGGAGCCTGAAAAGGCGGGAAAATGGAACAAAGGGCTATAATCACTTCCTAATTATTCACCCTTCTCCTCCCGAACGGATCCCAGTGTGAGTGTTGGTGCAGACACTGGAATGGTGACAATACAATATTACAAGGGGATGCACATTTGGATATTGCAGCAAGGTAAAAACACATTCCTGGACCGCAGTACAGTTAACCCCTTGCCTCCCTGGTGAGGTCAGGGGGTGGCCATATGGGGTGCAACCCCTTTAATACTGGGCCAATCCCCCTCTGCCTGAACACCTACCCTTCTTAATGGGTGCCCTGTGGCCCACTGCCCCTCACTGGGAGTGGGTCACCGTTGGCACCATTAATGAACTCAGTCTTAGAGGGATAGTCTTGATGAGAAACTCCATCAGCATTGTTGTTTTCACCACCCTTCTTATATTGGATAGTGAACTCGAATTCTTGCTGGTCTTGACCTCTGCTGACCCACTATAAGCGTGCTTATGCAGAGGTCGCAGGTCCCCTTTGTCCACTGGGTGTTCTGTGAGGTGTGTTTTCCCTGGCATGTCAGTGAAGAGAGCCCTATACTTTGCTAGCTTGTCTCTGGCTTCTCTCTTCTGCCTAGCACTTAACTGCCCCCCCTATCTCCACCTTTTCCACAGTGTTTCCCTGCCTAGCCTCCCCTAGAAGATCAGGCAGAGCATTGCTCGCCGGATCCTCCAGCAGTGGGCTACAATTGGCCATCACTGCTCCCATACTCGGTGCTCTGTATTCCTTTAACATTTTAATGTGGTATGTCTTATGCCTATCTGGTTCTACCTGTACAACATAGTTGTACTCATTCATCTTTCGGATAACCGGGTACGGTCCCGACCAGGCAGCCATCAGTTTGTTCTCCCGAGTGGGTTTGAGAACAAGCACCTGCTGTCCTGGGATGAATTCCCTGCTACGGGCATTCCGGTCATACCATTGCTTCTGCTTGGTCTGAGCGGCCCTGAGGTGGTCCTGGACCACCCCCATGAGCATCTCTAACCGGTCTCAGAGGTCTACTACATACTGGACCACTGAAGCATCAGTAGCAGTAGCCTCCCCTTCCCATCCCTCACGGAATAGGTCCAGAGGTCCATGTACCCTGCGGCCATATAGTAGCTCGAAAGGGGAAAAGCCTTTAGATTCCTGCGGTACCTCTCGGTTTGCAAACAGCAAGTGCTGTAAATGAATCTCCCAGTCTTTCCCCTCCACCTCTATAAACATAGTCACATAGTTACATAGTAGATGAGGTTGAAAAAAGACGTACGTCCATCAAATTCAACCTATGCTAAATTTAGACAACAGATACTTTATTCTATATCTATACTTACTTATTGATCCAGAGGAAGGCAAACAAAAAACCCCATTAAGGGGAAAAATGAATTCCTTCCTGACTCCAAGAATTGGCAATCGGATTAATCCCTGGATCAACATCCTTCCCATGTATACTTATTTGGTATATCCCTGTATACCTTTCCCATCTAAAAAGATGTCCAACCTTTTTTTGAACAAATCTATTGTATCTGCCATCACAGTCTCCATGGGTAATGAATTCCACATTTTAACTGCCCTTACTGTAAAGAACCCTTTCCTTTGTTGCTGGTGAAATTTCCTTTCCTCCAACCTTAAGGGATGGCCCGAGTCCTTTGTACTGCCCGTGGGATGAATAGTTCTTTTGAAAGCTCCTTGTATTGTCCCTGAATATATTTGTATATAGTTATCATATCCCCTCTTAGACGCCTCTATTCTAATGTAAATAAATCTAATTTAGCTAGCCTCTCCTCATAAGTTAAATTGTCCATCCCCTTTATTAATTTGGTGGCTCTACTCTGCACTCTCTCTAGTTCCATAATGTCTTTTCTCAGGATTGGTGCCCAAAATTGTACTGCATATTCCAGATGTGGTCTTACTAATGCTTTGTAAAGGGGCATAATTATGTTTACTTCCCTTCCATCCATTGCCCGTTTGATGCAAGATAAGATCTTGTTTGCCTTTGCAGTTACTGCATGACATTGGGCACTATTGCTAAGCCTGCTGTCTACAAGCACTCCTAAATCCTTCTCCATCAAGGATTCCCCCAATATATCTCCATTTAATTTGTAAGTCGACTTTTTATTCTTGCATCCAAATGCATAACCTTACATTTATCTGTATTAACCTCATTTGCCATTTACCTGCCCACATTTCCAATCTCTCCAAGTCCTTCTGAAGAGAAATTACATCCTGCTCTAATTCTATTACCTTCCACAATTTAGTATCATCAGCAAAGATGGAGACTTTGCTCTCGATCCCAACCTCAAGTTCATTAATAAACAAGTTAAAAAGCAGGGGTCCCAGTACCGATCCTTGAGGTACTCCACTCACGACTGTAGCCCAACCTGAAAAAGTTCCATTTATGACAACCCTCTGTTGTCTGTCCTTTAACCAGTTTTCAATCCAGGTGCATATATTATTACTGAGTCCAATTTTCTTTATTTTGTACACCAACCTCTTGTGTGAAACCGTATCAAAAGCCTTTGCAAAATCTAAGTAGACCACATCAACTGCATTACCCTGGTCTAAATTCCTACTTACCTCCTCAAAGAAACAAATAAGGTTAGTTTGGCAAGATCTATCCTTCATAAATCCATGCTGACCATTACTAATAATTTTGTTTTCCATTAGGTATTCCTGAATATTATCCTGTATTAAACCTTCAAGTAGTTTCCCTACTATTGAAGTCAGGCTTACAGGTCTGTAATTCCCCGGGTGTGATCTAGCTCCCTTTTTAAATATAGGCACCAAATCTGCTTTACGCCAATCTTGTGGCACTGAGCCTGTGGAAATGGAGTCCTTGAATATTAAATATAATGGTTTTTCTATTACTGAGCTTAACTCCTTAAGAACTCTTGGATGTATGCCATCGGGGCCAGGTGCCTTATTTACTTTAATTTTTTCAAGTTGCTTATGAACTTCTTCCTCAGTTAACCAATTGGTCATTAATATGGAGGTAGTGGCTTCCTCCTGTGGCGCTACTATTGAACTTGATTCTTCACTGGTAAACACAGAGGCAAAGAATTTGTTTAATACCTCTGCTTTTTCCTTATCTCCAATAATCTGCCTACCCATCTCACACTGAAAGGGTCCTATATTTTCTTTTCTCATTTTTTTGTTATTAAGGTACTTAAAGAACTTTTTAGGGTTGACCTTACTTTCTATTGCAATCCTTTTTTCATTATCCATTTTTGCTAATTTAATTGCCCTTTTGCAATTTTTGTTACATTCCTTATAATTCTGATACGATGTCTCTGTCCCTTCTGACTTAAAAATCTAAACGCCTTCCTCTTCTTGTCCATTTCCTCCCCTACCTGGTTATTTAGCCATATTGGTTTTGACTTATTTCTTTGATACTTATTACCCAGGGGTATACACTGATAAGTGTGCTTTTCTAACAATGTTTTAAAGACTGCCCATTTATCTTCTACATTTTTCCCTGCAAAAACATCAACCCATTGTATTACTACTCGATTAGACATCAGTTTATTAAAATCTGCCTTTCTAAAGTTTAAAGTCTTTGTTGAACCCAAATAATCTGTTTTTTGATCATTTATTTCAAATGAGACCATGTTATGATCACTGTTACCCAAATGTTCCAGGACTTGAATATTTGTTATTACTTCTACATTGTTTGATATGACCAAATCCAGAACTGCCCCTCTCCTGGTTGGTTCCTCAATAATTTGGGTCATATAATTATCTTTAAGCACCCCCAAAAACCTGTTTCCTTTTGTTGTAACGCTAATCTCATTGCCCTAGTCTATGTCTGGATAATTAAAATCCCCCATTATGCAAACATGACCCAATTTTGATGCCTTCTCCATTTGCAAATGTATTTTAGCTTCCTCAATCTCACAGATATTTGGTGGTTTATAGCATATTCCCACAAACATTTTCTTTATACTTTAACCTCCACTGCTAATTTCTATCCACAAGGTCTCTACATTTTTATCATTCCCTTCATAGACATCATCCCTTATAATAGGTTTTAGATCTGGTTTAACATATAGACATACTCCACCTTCCCTTCTATTTGTTCGATCCTTCCGAAAAAGAGAATACCCCTTTAAATTAACTGTCCAGTCATGAGTTTCATCCCACCATGTTTCAGTAATGCCTATGATATCATACTGCTCCCTTGTAGCTATTAATTCAAGCTCCCCCATTTTATCTGTCAGGCTTCTTGTATTAGCAAGCATGCATTTAATTTTTTCAGCCTGTACTATTATCTTTTTTGCTCCTTCCTTTCTGCTCCCACTTGATTTAGTCTTTAGAAGTTTTCTAGTATTATCTCTATTAACTATTGGTGTCTCACTGCTTGTCAAACTTGCACTTGCCCCCATTCTACCTCCATACCACCTTGTAACCTCATCTATTCCATTTAGTTCATTATCTGTTTCATTCCCCTACCCCCTCCATCCTAGTTTAAAATCTCCTCCAACCTTTTTAGCATTCTCCCCCCCTAGCACAGAAGATCCCTCTTCATTGAGGTGCAATCCGTCCCTAGAATATAGATGGCACCGCTCAGAAAAGGAGTCCCAGTACTCTAAAAACCCAAACCCCTCCTTCCTGCACCACTTTCTTAGCCATGCATTAACCTCCCTGATCTCTGACTATCTCCCTGCGATATCGCATGGCACTGGTAGTATTTCAGAAAATACTACCTTGGAGGTCCTTGCCTTAAGCTTTTGGCCTAAATCCCTGTAATCATTTTTTAGGACCCTCTATCTTTCTCTAACTTTGTCATTGGTGCCAACATGTACCAAGACCGCCGGGTCAATCCCAGCCCCCCCCCTAACAATCTGTCTACCCGATCCGCAATGTGCCGAACCCGAGCACCCGGGAGACAACAAACTGTTCGGTACATGCGGTCCCGGCAACAGATTGCCCTATCTACCTTCCTAATAATGGAGTCCCCTACCACCACAATCTTTCTTTGCATCTGAGCATCCTGAGTCCCCACTGTGCTGGAGGAACTATTCCCCTGGCTGTTAGAGGAATTAGTCTCCCCCAGCCCTGCCATTTCTGCCCCAACATTCCCAATATCTTCACTCAACATGGCAAATCTATTGGGATGTGTCAGCTCAGAAACGACCTGCCTCTCCCTATTGCCCCTGCTTCCCCTTCTAACTGTCACCCAGCTACCTACCTGCTCCTCACTAACAGCAACTAAGCTACCTACCTGCTACACACTAAAAGCGCCACCATCTGCACAACTAGTCGAAGCAAGGGCCTGCAAAGTGAGCTCTAATTCCCTTTCAAGATTGCCAATGTCCCTCAATATTTCAAGTTGCCTCTTCAGATCTGCAATCTCTGATTCTAAAGAGACCACCTGCTCACACTTCTCACAGCGGTATGCTCCTTGGAACAGCTGCTCCAAGTGCACATACATGTGGCAAGATGTGCATTGAGTGGCATTTTCAATCCTGCTCATTCTAGCAACTATGAAGTTTAGAAGTAATAACAGTAAACTGTACTTCAATAAAGGTCCGAAGCATCTGCTTCAGGGTACCGTTAAACCTCTCACATAATCCGTTATTCTGGGGATGGTAAGGGGTAGTGCACCAGTGCTGTACACCGCATGCATCCCAGGGACACTGTAACAGTTCACTCATGAACTGAGACCCTTGATCAGTTAGGATCTCACTAGGGAAACCTACCCTAGCAAAAATGTTCAGTAATGCTGCTGCTACTGTCTTGGCATCTATGGTGCCAAGCGCTACCGCCTCAGGTACCGGGTGGCAAAATCCACCACCGTGAGGTTGTAGCGCTTCCCTGACCTGCTAGGAATCATAAGGGGTCCTACAAGGTCCATCACTACCTTCTGGAAGGGTTCCCCTATTACCGGTAGTGGGTTCAGGGGTGCCTTCACACGGTCGCCCGCCTTACCTACCCGCTGGCAGGCGTCATAGGAGCGGCAAAAAATGCCCACATCCCGGGACGCTCTCGGCCACTAGTAACGCTGCAATAACCGGGCTCGCATTCTGTTGACCCCCTGATGTCCCGCTAATGGAAAAGAGTGAGCTACCCGTAACAGTTGCTGTCGGTAGCCCTGGGGCACTACTAGATGTCGCTTACCGGTCAATCGTTCCTCTATCCCGGGATCCTGGCTTCTCTGTACAGGAGTCCCCGGTGCCATAGGCAGTGCTCAGTGCCCTCCCCTGCCTGAGACTCGGACGCCCGAAGTCTCATGCCGGCCAGGCTGGGGTCTGTCTTCACTTCCTCCCTAAACTGGGCTCCGTATTCTGGCCACCCCCCAGTCATGTCTTTGTCGGGGGAACGGGGTACGGTGAGGGGGAACAGTAAGTCAGTCTGTGATTGCAACTCCGCCTGGCGTACCTCCCCGTGCTCCTCAGCGCCATCCACTATCGTTGGTCCCAAATGCAGGGGGACTGGAGCCGCCACCATCGCCGCCGTCTGGCTCCGGGTGACTGCCGCTACAGCAGTGGGTCTTGGTACCCGATCATAGGTGCTGGTCATCGGTCCCAGATCGTTGCCACGGAGAATCTCTGCATCCAAACCGGGCAAAATCCCCACTTCCCACACACCCTGTCCCTCCCCAATCCAAAAAGTTTCGGGCAATCTGGAGAAACCGTGGCTCTCCGTCAGCCACTGTGATCTGCATCCCGGGTCCCGGGAGCAATTACGCTAGTCGTACCATATCAGGTCGTACCAGGGTTACTGCAGCACCTGAATCCAGCAAGCCAATTGCTTGCTGGTCACCGACTGTGACCGGGGTCAGGTGTCTGCTCCGGCCATCCATCTGCTGTAGTGCTGTGCTGGGATGTCCTCAGCTCCTGGCTGTAGGCACTGAAGAATCCAGGACAGGCAGGGCATGGGACGTCTCGGTGGGAGTTGTTTCCATGACTGTTCCGGAATCCTTGGTGAAAGCCACGCACACGCGGGCTACTGGCTTCGCAGCTGGGGTGCGTTGCCCCTGATGGGGTCCGCCAGAACGCATGGGTTCCGGGCAATCGGGTCGGATGTGACCAGTGCGGTTGCAGTTGTAGCACCGGCGCTCGTGCCGGAGCTCTCCCGATTTCTGCCCGCAAGTGGCATCTCTGAGTCCATTGGGGAGTACTGCCCGTCTTCTTGGCCGGGGCCACCGCCGCTTTGGCTGCTGCCTTGGCGGGCAGCAGCGCCCGGCTGGAGTAGTAATCATCTGCGAGCCTCGCTGCCTCCTGGTAAGTCTTAGGCTTTTTGTCGTACACCCAAGCCCTCACCGCCGGAGGACACTGCTGCATGAGGTGCTCCTGGAAAATCAGATCCAGCAGGACCTGGTAAGTCTTTGCCCCATAGCCCTCCACCCATCGGGTCCCGTAAAATGCCATGCGGGTAACATAAGTCACATAAGACTCCAGAGGCTGTCGTTCTTCCAGCTGGAATTTGCCCCGGTAGGCTTCAGGGGTGAGACCATATTGAAATAACAATAGCTCTTTTAAATGATCATAGTCATTGGCATATTCCTCTGGGAGCGCCATCATGGTTTGTTTAGGCAGACCGGACAGCAAGGGGTCTAATCGCATTACCCGGTGCTGGGGAAGCATCTTGTACTGCCGGCACTGTGTTTCAAAGTTCTTTAGGAAACTTTCAATCTGGTCGGTACCTTCCACAAACTTGGCGAGATTGTGATGGTTCAGCTTGGGAGTATCTCGGTCCTGGTGGGCAGGGGGGCAATAAGCGGGCCGGTTCACTGCCATTGTGATGAACTGCAGCCACTCCTCCGGTGTCCCTCTGTCACCCAACGCAGTAATCAGTGCCAGCATTTCAGGGGTGAACGGACTGGTAGCCGCAGCGACCAATACCCCTCCTGCTGCACTGGTCCCGGGAGGTGCTCCCACTCCCTCCCCGGGATTCCGCCGTCCCGGAGCTGGGCCCATTCCCTGCTCTCCGGGCGGTTGCACAACGGCGAGCTGAGCTATAATTGGGGGCTCCGCAAGCAGGGCTTCGTGGTCTCTGATAGCCTCCTCCATTTTCTCGACATCTTGGTCCTCCGTGGCCAGTCCGTATTCGCGGCACTTGTCCCGTAGCTGAGCCTGGGTCCGGAAATTAGATGAGCCGGCATCCTCGCTCATGGTTCAAGGCTGGTAGGTGTTCGGTCTGAACAGTGAGGTGGTGTTATAATTTGTGTTATATGTTGTACACCCGTGTGTTCAATATCTTTAGCCTTAGGAACTCGCAATTCACCCGAGTTCCAACTGTATTAGTCCCGCAGTAAACTGTAATACAGGTTCAATTCAATCGCGCCGCTGCCACCAGTTTATTATATGCCTGTCACGGTACCTTGTGGTAGGATATAATATACACCAAATAACTGGGTTGAATTGAACACGACTTAGATATAATAAAGAGAGTTTATTTCTTAAAGAAGGTGAACACGCAAGATAGTACAAATAACAGACAAGAAATAGCACTTACTAGGGATTGGGATGATGAAGTAATCAGGAAACAGGATTAGCAATTCACACAGCAATCAGGCATTAAGTTGTTGGTAAAATTGAAGACCCTGAGCATACACTGGCGACACACTTTATTCGAGCTCGGCTAGTCCCACGAATTCGGGTATACCCGGGTGTATTGAGGTTTGTGACTGTTTTCTGCCCGAGTGCATTGAGGTATGTTCCAGGCAGGGATTGAAGCATTTTATTCCCGCTGGCTGCAATACTGCACAGTATATATATATATACTGCATTACAATTCATGAATTTATGCCATCTGGTAGACACGCGAAGCATTGCAGCCTATTAAATCCTAATCATTATCATTTAACAGATCAGCCGCCCGTCAGCCAGGCATGAACCCAGGCTGGGAAGGCAAACGCAACGGGGCTTGTCAGAGGTGAGGAGCGGCGCATTCCAGGTATCTGCCAGGTACATACTGGGTATTTGCTCGAATAAAGTGTGTCGGTGCAGTAGGACTGACACTGGTTTATATGTAATTCCAGTCCTATACCTTGTCATTGAGTGCAGATCATTGGAGAACAATACCTGCACCCAATCTCTAACGTGGGAACATTGATAGATCATGCCCCCCCGCTAGTTGTCACATGCACACTTCTGGCCCTGGGGGTCTCATTTCTTTAGCCCCACACAAAGTCAGGGCGCCTACATGTCTACCAGACATGGATCTGGTCAGGAAACCCTGTGTCTGTAAGTGTGAATTACAACACTTACAGACCACTCAAGCCCTGCGTTTCTCCGCCCTAATGTATACAGCCAGAGTGGCTGAGCCTTTGATCAGGGGGTCTGTTTTAGACAATACGTCGCCCCCCTGAGCATTTACATTTAACAGAGTCAGAAACCTTCGCGGGCTTTTATCCCCGCTTTGAAATACAATATATTTTCCAATATCAATGTATATTAAAATAATCCGTTCGGCAGGGCCAAGCGGGCTGAAACTTGCCAGACTCTCCATGGTGGCCAAGTATCAGCTCGCTGCGACCTACCGAACCGGAGATACAAAAACACAGTTTAAAAACCCTTTTTGAACATGAGGCTTTTTTCCGCCATGCAAGTCAATGGCAGAAATCCAAACTTTGCAATTACACTGACTCCGTTCTGTTGCCCCGAGAGGGTCAGTTTTTACCATGCAATCCTGCCGGAACTAGGACTACATGGTGACCGAATCTCAGCCCTCTAGGTTGGACAGAACCGAAGTTATTGGCTTTGGGTTTCGGACTTGGTCGTTTTTACGCGCTGCTCTTTCCTCCGCCATTGGAGTCAATGGCGCGACCCTCGTGGCGTGTGCAACCTTTTACGGGGTCCTTAATCCTTGGACCCGGTGGTGGTCGAGTGTGGGGGTTCCTTGGATCTAGGTGCAAAAATAATTTTATTCTTGGGTGCCCTAGAACCTAAGTTTCCCACGCCAATTGTGTTTGAACTTGACCTAGTGTGATCAAAGCTCTTTTGCAGAGATTGTGTCCGCTTCTGCGGTTTGCGGTTTGGATGGCTGCCAACCCGTTCCTGGAGGTCGGCGTTGAGGAATCCCCATTGAAATGAATGGCTCCATTGACTTACAATAGGGAACCGCAGCTCCTCCTCTCGGGTGCCACCCACTGGTCTTCTATGGAAACAGGCCAAACCGCTTTATTCACCATAGGATTGAATGGAGCTGCAATGGCGACCTATGGGAAGCTGCAAAATGGAACCTGAAAAGGCGGGAAAATGGAACAAAGGGCTATAATCACTTCCTAATTATTAACCCTTCTCCTCCCGAACGGATCCCAGTGTGAGTGTTGATGCAGACGCTGGAATGGTGACAATACAATATTACATGGGGGTGCACATTTGGATATTGCAGCAAGGTAAAAACACATTCCTGGACCGCAGTCCAATTAACCCCTTGCCTCCCTGGTGAGGTCAGGGGGTGGCCATATGGGGTGCAACCCCTTTAATACTGGGCCAATCCCCCTCTCCCTCTACAGTTGCTGCTGGTACAACGAGGCCAGAAGTACTTAACCAGCGTTGAATATCTGAAATTTGGTGTCCTCTCTTGTACATATCCTGTATTCTCATGCTGAGGTCCTTAGAAATCTTTTTAACCGGCATCGATGCGTTTAGAAAAAAATACAAGCATAAGAATGTATATTCGATGTGTATTCAATGTGCAGTGAATCAACAAAATGGATGGTGTATTTATACTTTAATGAGTCTCATTAAAGTACGCACGCTTTTAACACCTGCATCTCGTTGCCATGCACGAGTCAAAAATAACAAGGCTAAGGGCTTGTATAATGCATGTTAATGTCCCCATTCTTTCAGTCCCGATCTGATCGCAATCAGACTTCTTAGAGTTAGCATTCAGTATAATGCTATGTCATGTTTGTTGAATAATACATGTCTATTTGATAGGCGTCAGTTCTCTTATTGTTGAATCCCAGAGTTAAATCCAAAATGAGGAAATACTCATAAATCAACGTTGCAAACCTAAATGCATACAGGGTAAAAGCATGAATACATATATGTGACAAAATGTACGTGGGTTAACAGTAGTCTATTGTCTAGATATACATAATTGTGAAGACATGTAGGAATGAAAGCTAAATATCCGGACCGCCCCTAAGGTCAATACGGCCCTTCAAAAAAATTAAAGTATTTTAATCTAACTATGAACAAGAGATACCCTATTTCCTCGATTGTAAGACGCCATCAATTCTAAGACGCACACTTGATTTAATAAAAAAAATTGGGGGGAAAAAATCTCACTGTATTAAATGTGCAGAATTTTTTTGTTTATTTTTTGAACTAGCAGGGTCACATGACACTTCAATAACTAATGAGGAGAGAGAGGCAGACAGAATGGGGAGCGACAGGCAGAATGGGGGGAGAGAAAATGAGAGGGAAAGGGGGGAAGAGAATGGGGGGGGAGGAAAGAGAATGGGGTGGGGAGGAAAGAGAATGGGGGGAGGAAAGAGAATGGGGGGAGGAAAGAGAATGGGGGGGAGGAAAGAGAATGGGGGGGAGGAAAGAGAATGGGGGGGTGAAAATGGGGGGGAGAGAATGGGGGGGGGAGAACACACAGACCAGAGAGAGAGAGACTTGGAGACAACAACCGTGTATGAGCTCCAAGAGTGTATGTCAATAGTGCCTGGGTAGGCAAAATCAATGATTGTTGGAGTTGACACCGGAACATGTGGGTTGTAACACTGTAATAATCCAATTACTTGGTAACGGGTGAAGCAAGAGAGAGCTATCACATTGGGGACAAAAGGTACTCGCTCAGTCTCCCTAGCCCCGGCTGTGCCCGGTGTAGAGTACAAGTTACTCACGATAAATCACCGCTCTGCTCCCCCTCCTTCCAGCTACAGTCCTGACACTGCTTCAGAAGCGTCTCCCTCTGCATCTGCATCCGGTGGTGAACCCTGATCCTCTAACGTGACAGCAGGAAAGGGTAAGGATCAGTGGTCCATCCGCTCCGTGAAAAAAGGTAAGAACTCACCAGCAAAGAGGTTAAAAATACTTCTTTATTAAACTACATAAAAGCAGAAAACAAACAGCACAAACTACCCTCCCACACGTTTCACGCCTACTATGGCGCTTTTTCAATGGAGTGACGAGATGGGGGAGGCCCTAGGTATTTAATACAATCCCTGTCATGCAAGACAGCTGTTTTAAATAATTAATTAATTATGTCTTGCAGGAAGAAAAGGAGAAGAACAGAGAAGAAAAAGAAAAACAGAAATAAGAGAAACTTCCCTGCAGCAAAGACAGCAGGAACAATTAAACTCTTTAAATAAAGTAAAATAAAAAATATAATGAGTTTGACAATGATTGTGTCCAATGACTAGGTACTAATAACTTTAAGGGGGCAAACAAGTTTACCCAGAAAGGATTAACCAACTATAAAAGAGGTCATTATATAAGGAACATGTGCAATAATATACCACTAGTGTGTAGAATCAAATATACTACACAAAACTCTAACATATGGTTCAATACACATGTGTCCTAAAATGGACAAAAAGTTTGAAAAACATTCAATGTCAGATACAATCATAAAAGAATAAATCAAATTAAACAGAATACATCATAACCTGGCAGAAGTTATCCTAAAAACAAAACTGGAATCTGTGCAGAAACACTACAGATGGAAACAGATACATTAAACTTGGAACTGAAGATGTACTGTAACACAATATCACAAAATTCATTGAGAAAAACAAGGAAAATAATAATGAGCCATTACCAATGACTTACTGTATATAACTAAAGTGAATAAAGTAAATAGGGTAGAAAAAACCCTTGTGGTACACTTTTATAGGAAACTCTAAGTCCCAGTTTTTATTTTACTTTATTTAAAGAGTTTAATTGTTCCTGCTGTCTTTGCTGCAGGGAAGTTTCTCTTATTTCTGTTTTTCTTTTTCTTCTCTGTTCTTCTCCTTTTCTTCCTGCAAGACATAATTAATTAATTATTTAAAACAGCTGTCTTGCATGACGGGGAGTGTGTTTTAAATACCTAGGGCCTCCCCCATCTCGTCACTCCTTGAAAAAGCACCATAGTAGGCGTGAAACTCGTGGGAGAGTAGTTTGTGCCGTTTGTTTTCTGTTTTTATGTTGTTTAATAAAGAAGTATTTTTAACCTCTTTGCTGGTGAGTTCTTACCTTTTTTCACGGAGCGGATGGACCACCGATCCTTACCCTTTCCTGCAGAGAGAGAGAGAGAGACAGATATGGCAGGGGCAGTGGCAGTGTGTGGGGAATTTTAGCTATTTACATTTAGTGGCCCCTTTTTATGATATTACCAAGTACCTTTTTATTCCTGTACTCATTGCTTTCCTTAAAGTAAATAGAACATGTTCTAACAATCTCCTCTCTAGCTTTTAATAGCAGGGACACATACACACACACACTCAGACAGAGAGAGACACAGAGAGTGACACACAGACAGAGAGAGAGAGACACACACACAAACACAAACATACAGACACACACACACCACACACCACACACACACACAGACAGACATAGAGTGACAAACACATACACACACAGAGACAAACACATACAGAAACACATCCAGAGACACACAGAAAGACACAACTACCTCTGCACTTCCTGCATTTCACACGGGGATTCAGGTGGGGGGGGTGGGCTTCTGGGCAATGTTGATGTGCCATGGCAGGCATTTCTGATCCCTGTGCACCTCATGGGGAGTGGGGGGTGGGGGGGGGGTGATCGCAGCCATGTTCTTTTCATGCACACTGGGAATATCCCAGCCGGCATCTGCAGCAGCGTCCCCTAGCTGATTTTTTTTTAATACATCGATTCTAAAACGCAGACCTATTTTAGCAATGTGAAAATAGGAAAAAAAAGTGCGTCCTAGAATCGAGGAAATACAGTATATTAAGTCCTTAGTGTTTGACATGGGGCTAAATAAATGGTGAAAAGATGAAACCTTCGTTCAGACCCAATGGGCTGGGCTCTGTGTTTTTAATTTGAAAATCCATTTACATTCTTTTTGTAGTAGTTGTTTATTCCAGTCCTCTTTGCGTGGCCCTAAGGGTATTTGTTCAATACCTGCAAATTGTAATGTTTTGCAGTTCCCATGATGGATACCGTTAACATGCCTAGAGACAGGTGTATCTTGATTATTTCGTATAGATCCCAGATGCACTTACCGATGACGTCAGCCAGTTCGGAGCAGTATGCAGAACACAGTATGCCAAGCAAGCGCTAGACACACGGAAGCAGATATACGGTTGTATTTGTCCATATTAACCCCACTATACGCAATGGGTATCCTCCAATATATCCAGCAAACCTATTATATCATTTTAATTTATACAACTAAGTTCTATATATGCAAAAAGGGAATTAACCCCTTATGTGAACGCTATAATCACTTGCTGGTATAAGCTATGTACTAATGTGTACAAGGTTTGACATCTATGATATATGATACTCGTGATGGCTACACTTGCGTTTAAATAGCCACAACATTGTTACTGACTGGGTGAAATTTGTATGATCTGTTACCTATAAGATACGATTTGGTTGATAAACACCCTGAATTGTTACATATGTGATACTACCCTGATATATGTACATCCTCATCTCTAGGAATCCGTGAGTGTATATTTAACAGACCATCTGACCATACTTACCCCTCTATGTAAGGCTTTTTATTGGGTTCATTTTTTGCTCCTCATTTTTTATATATATGTATACTTACCCCAATTATGTGTAGAAGATTTTAATTTGATATCAGTGATAGATTTGGCTATAGCACACGTGGTATCTTACTACACTTTGGGGACATCTATATACATGATTTGGTGTGTACTGTGTAAATAATACGAATACTTCACTTTTTTTTAAATATTTTATTATAGTGTGTATTTTTTTATATACAGTAGAAGAGTTATAAATAAAATTTTATTATTTTTTTGTACTTACTTTCCATGGTGTTCGCATTATATATGCATAGCTTTGACACTTATCATTATGTCTAAAGACTACGTTAATTAGGCTGTGTGCAAATCAGTGGGAATCCTTTTTCTGATCACTTCTTGATCATTTTGTAAACATATCTCTTATTCCCCATGCACCGCCATACTTTTCATATACTAATGAATATTAAGGTAGAGCTGTGATGACCTTTTCCTATTTCGATTAAGTTGTTTGGATCTCTTTGATCCTTTTCGTTAATCACATTGCTCCCTAATACATGACTAATCAATAGGCGGATAATTCTCTAGAAGTGCTTTAATTAGTGGACACTACAACTCTCTCTGAAGCAATGTCAGGTGTATTATCACACCAACCAGATTTTGAGGAATGGACTACAGAAGCACAAAATGTTTTCTCTAACAATAAGATAGTAAACAAATCTACAGACCAACCAGATATTAAAAAATATTTCTCTGAACTAGATAAACTTTTTACCACACAGACTAAAACTTGGTGGGAAATAACTAGCTTAGAGAAATACTTATCTGAAAAACTTGTACCAAGAGGTTTGCGAGTATCACTAACTCGCTCACAACTTAATACTGATGAGGACTTTCATAAGGGATGGTCAAAGATCCTTTTAGATTGTTCGGAAAGGCTGATGAAATTCCTGGTCGATTTTGAAACCAAGAAGTTAGAGAAAATCAATACGACAATAAAAGAATCACTCAATTTAGCACACACTTGGAATGAACATACTGAGTTTGAGAATCTAGATAAAACACTGAAAAACAATATTGGTAAATTGAAGGCCGATATCATTGACAGAAAACAACGTAAATATTTACGTGATGTCAAAGATTTCGAAGAGGGAAAAATATTTAGAAAAAAATGTACGCTCCTTTCCCCCTCCATCCAGATGATATTCTAAAACTGGAGATTCCTCTACTGAATGGGAAAATAGAGATATAGAACTTGAAGCAAATCACACCCCAAATATCTATACTGACCAACGATCTAACCCAGCACCCCATGATTTTTTAGATTTAACTGGCCCCCAAAATACAAGTCGAGGAGGAAGAGAACTAGGAGAGGGGGCTCATCAAAATCAATTAAGAGATCAGGAACGTTGGGGTTACAGATCACAGAGCAGGGGGAGGGGAGCAAGGAGGACAAGGAGACAACGCAGATAATTAATTTATCAAACAAAACACTTACCCCAGCACATATTGCTGTTTTAGCAAGGGGATTGTCTTCTTGTCCCACAAATACACTCGATAAATTCGAGTGCATCAAAGATTTGAACCTTTTCTCGAGGACATTACACTTACACAAATTTCATAGCAGACTCAATTTAAATACACCAATGGAGGGCTATGATCATATTGACCGTATGACTATTCTTTTACTTGGAGATTTACTATAAGATACGATTTGTTTGATACACACCCTGAATTGTTACATATGTGATACTACCCTGATATATGTACATCCTATTCTCTAGGAATCCATGAGTGTATATTTAACAGACCATCTGACCATACTTACCCCTCTATGTAAGGCTTTTTATTGGGTTCATTTTTTGCTCCTCATTTTTTGTATATATGTATACTTACCCCAATTATGTGTAGAAGATTTTAATTTGATACCAGTGATAGATTTGGCTATAGCACACGTGGTATCTAACTACACGTTGGACAAATCTATATACATGATTTGGTGTGTACTGTGTAAATAATATGCATACTTCAGTTTTTTTTAAATATTTTATTATAGTGTGTATTTTTTCATATAAAAGAGTTATAAATAAAATTTAATAATTTTTTTGTACTTACCTTCCCTGGTTTTCGAATTATATATGCAGAGCTTTGACACTTATCATTATGTCTAAAGACTACGTTAATTAGGCTGTGTGCAAATCAGTGCGAATCCTTTTTGTGATCACCTCTTGATCATTTTGTAAACATATTCTTTAATAACTACATATATTAAAATAATCCGTTCTGTGGGTCTGAACGGGCTGAAATTCGACAGCTCCTCATGCCGGAGGACCTTTGCCATAGTGGCCAAATATCAGCCTTCCCCGACCCCCAGAACCGGAGATAGAAAAAAAAAGTTAAAATCCCCTATTAACTTTAATGCAGGATTCTCCGCTATAAGCTAAACGAAATCTCTGCATTTCACTCTCCCATTGAAATCAATGGGCTCCGCCGCTATAGGCTTTCAATGGAGCAACTCCGCCATTGAAGTCAATGGGAAAATCACAATTTTCACATTTGCCTACACTGGTTGATCCAAGAGGGCTGGAAATGGCCATGCAATCATGCCGGAACAGTGACTAACTGCGACCAAAATCCCAGCCCTCTGGTACTCACAGAACCAGAGATATAGGCTTACACTCTTCACACTTTAGGACTTAACCGTTTCAAAGCCACGCGGCTTTCCTCCATTAGAATCAATATGGCCGGCGCCTCCATAGGGAATGCATGGGCCAGCGCCGCCAATGGATTCAATGGGAGCTCCACTCCCATTAGAGTCAATGGCGCGACCCTCGTGGCGAGTGCTCCCCTTTACAGGGGTCCTTCATTCTCGGACCCGGTGGTGGTAGAGTGTGGGGGTTCCTAGGGTCTAGGGGCAAAAATTATTTTATTTCTGGGTGCCCTAGAACCTAAGTTTCCCACGCCAATTGTGATTAAACTTGACCTAATGTGATCAATGCTTTTTTATAGACAATATATCCGCTTCTGCGGTCTGCGCGGGGGGGGACTGCTACTGTCAAAGTGTGTGCAGGATTAGTTAGTAAACACAAGAATTTTCATGAATGGCTCGAAGGGGGGGATGTGTGGTGTCTCTTGTTCACATACACGCATGCGCATAAATGTGATGACAGGCATATGCGTTTCAACAAGGTTCCATGAGACATACTAAACTGTATACTGTAGGCATGTGCATTAAATCAAAACATTATTAAAACAATACATACAGGTACAGAATACAGATACTATATACAGTATTGTAGAATAAATACATACTGTATAGCATAAAAGATACGGTCAGACCGTTATTGTACTGTCCCGTCCAGCTTTATTTGAACATATGCCGTGATAAAAGAGCGGCCTTTTCTCCAATTTAAACTGAGTTTCCCCACAGTTTCCCGTGCGGCGGCCATTTCAAAAGATAAGCGCTAATGGTGCTTATCAGTGAAAGCGCCCGAGGCGCGGGAATCCGGCCGAAAAGAGCCGAAAAGAGCCGTGCGCCGTCGGCGGTTTTAAAAATTCCCGCGGTGGCTCCCGGCTTCAAATAAAGCTGACCACCACTGTAAGTCAGTGCTGGCGCTGGCGCTGTTCCTTTGATGGCCTGGGACTGACGAATCTTAGTTGGTTTTCCCATGACTTTTTCACCTTTTGAATTCTCCATGATCAAAGATACTGGAAAAATCTGGCGCAACACACCAATACCCTCCTCTAACTCCGGGTGCAGGAGCAATACGAAAAAACACGGAGCGATACATAACTTTTTCCTTATTGCACGCTTCCACACACGAGCATCTGGTGAAAATTTGTAAAAGTCATAATTTTCAATAAAATATTGATAAATTTGACCAACTGTGGCCATATTATCATCTGCTGCATTAATTGCGCACCATATTAAATAAGCGTACGTTATGTCGGGCTTTTTGCACATGGACTGCGGCGGTGTACTCATTGCAGGATAGGAGAAATCCAGTACAGTTATGTAAAAAAAGACACTGTGCATTGAGTTTGTATTATGAAACGTCTAAATTGATACAGTTTTGTAACTTATTCAGTACCAAGGTAAATTCACAATGGACCACTGTGGGTTTTTTTAAACACCTGCAAGTAGATACATTACTGTAGCACATTACAATTCATGAATATCTGCCACCTGGCGGATACACGAAGAATTGCCCCCAATGAAATCCGAACCATTATAATTAAACAGATCAGCGCAGGTGCTGGGTGGCGTGACTCGACATGAATGCGGCGAAACGCGTGGAATTCAGAAAATGTAACCACTACGCCCCCAAGAGGTTTTAAAATAAAAGCTGCCGCAGCAGTATATTGGATCTCCTGGGTGGGTCCTCTTCCACTATCTATGTGTTGATAGGAAATGCTTAGATTGTTATGCTTGGCAAAATAAGGGTTATTTGGTATATTATTCCCTCACATATGACCTAAGCATGTTCTTAATTACATGTATCATTGAACAACCATATCTTTAGGTCTGTCCTCCTGTGTTAGGCGTGTACTTTTAATCATATAGTTAGTATATAGTTGTCAGGAGCCAGGTGCTGCTCGCCGCCACATGCAGGCGCACGGCTCTCCTACCTGCTCCGGCAGCCGCCACCGAGTACCCGCACTCGCGCGCCCTCATGCGTGCTCCCGCCCCTCCACACTTGCGCACATCCCGTCCTCACGCCGGACAGCGCCCTCACGCCGGACAGTGCCCTCACGCCGGACAGCGCCCTCACGCGGGCGCATGCAGGCAAAGGCCACAACCCCTGGATTGCGGCGTGCATCTTCTGTGCGCAGCACAAATGCCTGACGCATGCGCAACGCACCCGAGCTCTGTGGCAACAGAACCTGATTGCCCAATCACCCCCACCTGGCTTCCTTACCTTAGCCTATGGCAGGCTCCGCACTGGCACTCCCCGGTTCCACCATCTCCTTGGATTGGGCTGCTTCACCTATTTAGGCTCAGCCGTGCCATTGGCACATCGACTGGACATAAGCTTCCTCTTCCTGTGCTTACCTCTCCTGTCTCCTAGTATCTTCTCTTGTCTTGTTTGATCTCCCGTGTACCAACCTTGGCTTACCTTTGGACCACCGCCTCTCTGGAACTCCGACCTTGGCTATCCTCGACTCTCCGCAACTCTCCTACCCTGAAGCCGGCTCTCAGACCTCGACCATTCTACCATCTCCTGCATGACCCCAGAAACTAGTACCTCCTATGTTCAGGACTTCTCCTACCTACACCTCTGGCAAGTATTACGACCCTCTCCACTCCTGACTCGGCGAGATCAACTATCCGCACTCCAGACGGGACCCCCGTGCCTGTAGGGGCAGTTATCCCTACTCCCACCTCAGTACCGAGGGTCTCGTCTAGTTTGTGGTGGGGACAGCGTGACAGTATGCTCAGCCCCACAAACATAGACCCCTCTGAGGTGGGAAACATCTTGGCGTCACATGCCACCATTTTTTCCAAGCTGGAGAAATTCCTGGACCAGTCCAGCCGCCGCATGGATTCCCTACAGCAGGAATTTTGCACCATTGCCTCAGAGACGGGCTGGAATAACGAGGCTCTGTCCACCGCCTTTTGGCAAGGCCTTTCGGAATCGCTCAAGGATGAACTTGCTGCTCAAGAACGACCGTCCGAGTTGGAGGAGCTAATAACGCTTTGCATTCGCATGGATCAGTGCCTCAGGAGCGAAGAGCAGAACATTCACGTCACCAACAGCCTTCTACCAGACCTCACGCCTTACATCTCTCCTCTCCAGAACCTCCTGCCGCGGATGCGCTGGAACCCATGCAACTAGGAGGTAACAAGCTATCTCCTTCCAAGAAACAGCGCCGTCGCTCCACCGGACTCTGCTTCTACTGCGGCAACCCCGGTCAGCAGGCCCTTCGCGGTCCCCTCAAGTTGAGAAATGCAAGCTCCCAATGAGACCCAGGGGAGTCTCATTGGGAACACTCTCTCTCCCCCATTAAAAAAGTCGAGGACTTCCGGTGACGTCGCTGCTAATGGCAGCTTAGGGGAAAGGCGCCCGAGCCCTCCACCAGTATAACCCTTAATAAAATAATAAAAACCGCATATAAAACCTCCATACCGGGCTAAACATCCTGCAGAGTACCTCCGGCAGCAAAGTACAAAGCCACGCGGCGATCCGAAGAGGCCCGTTCCGGTGCTCCAGAGCGCAGTATAGGAGACCGTGTGAGTCCCTGCTTCCAGCCGCAGACATGTGTCCCCCCCCTCCGCAACCCTCCGCAACCCGCACAAGCCTGAGAGAGGCTACGGAGAAGAGGCGCCTTGCATTGGAGAGCCCGAGGAATTGGCGGTGCCCAGGAGCGCCCCCCCACCTGCAGAGTGCGGGGAATACCGCAGAGATCGTGGGAGGTCGCGTGGGATCCACGAGGGGAGCCCCCCCTGACTTATAATAAGTGCCCCCCACCAGGACAGAGGGGCAATAAACACAAGGTAATACCCTAACACAGAGACCTGCCGAGGGGGAAAGAGAGCAGTAAAAAGAGGCATAGGCCACAGCAGAGGGGTGAGGGAGGAGGAAGTGGCCATTTTGATAGGGCCCCACGTGGAGGCCACTACATAGCACAGGGGTGCCAGAAAAACATGAGGGCAGTACCAGCCAGGAGCAAAGATGTCGAAGCAGCAAAAAAAAAAAACCCTGTGCAAAGTGTTTCCACATATTTTGCTCAGACGAAGCGCCAGGGAGACCAGGAGGAGGAGAGCCAAGATGGCGCCGACACCAGCGTGGCAAGCGCTCCCGCCCGCGAGCAACCGATACCGGAGCATATTAACGCAAGCCACCTAATCACGAAGGACTTCCTCGAAGAATATATGACCCAGATGTTCACCAAACTGAGGAAGGGTGTCAACGAGGACTTTAACAGCGCGATCAACAAATTAAAGCAGGACTTAAATGAAGTCTCTCAGCGAACAGGGTCCCTGGAGGGCAGAGTGGAGGAAGTTGAGGCGGTGCAATCCTCAGCTGAGGATGAAATTAACAGGCTCAATCATGAAATTGCACTGCTGAAAGATGGTCTTGAAGACCAAGAAAATTGGGACCGGCGCCAGAACCTTCGGTTCCGAAACATACCCGAAACAATCCCGACGGAAGCCCTCACAACCTACCTGCAGGACCTCTTCCAGCAATTGGACCCAGGACTGAAAAAAGAGGAAATGGAGCTGGATCGAGCCCATAGAGCGCTGGGCCCGAGGCGAGAGGACCCCAAGAGGCGCAGAGACGTGATTGCACGTTTCCATTCGTACAACACCAAAGAAAAAATCCTGAACAAAAGCAGAGAGATGAATCAAATCTCATTCCAAGGGGAACAGATCCAGATCTCTAGCGATCTCTCAAGAACAACTATCCTCCGTTGCAAAGAATTAAAGCCACTCACACAACACCTACAAGATCACAATGTGCGCTATAGATGGGGCTTTCCATTTAAGCTCAGCGTTCTAGCTAAGGGCAAGTTCCACACCATCTCCCACATCGAGGAAGCTGCCAGATTCCTGCGACTCCTGGGACTCTGAAAGGACAGAGACAAGAGGAAGAAGAAGAAGACACCAACCTGCAAAGATGCCAGCGCGGATCCAGATCTTCGGAACGCCTAGCCCAGCAGAGATCCTCCAAAGCACCAGAGCCTTAAAGACCCAACAAAGAGCCCCCCTGCTCCGCTTCACATAGTTATGAAACACCATACGAGACGATCCAGTCTACATAGGGCCTCAGAAGAACCCCCCCTACATACACCCCACTTCCCCCCACCTACACGAGCACCTACAAAGAAAACCACCTAACCCCCCTAGTGCCCGTCCGCCTTCACGCCCCCCCCCGCGAGTGCAAACACAGGCGAGAGACTCCCCGATTCCCCAACTTACCTGAAGGAGGTGAGGGGGGGTTCGGGAGAGCGGAGCCGCGGGGAGACTGGGCAGAACCCAGCCACCGTCGCTTGAACAACCTGGTAATGTAAAAAACAGAAAGAACAATGTGTTCCAGATTCGCCCATAGGAGGGCACTGTTGCACAAGCCATACCTGGCTCATTATGCAAGGAAAGGGACAGAAGCTAACAGGCTTCAGATAACTTGTGCATAGGTGTCCCCCCCCAAGAGTGACCCATGTCCCCACTGATCCGCCTTATATACCAGTCACCGCGGAAGTGATTTCGCGCCAACAATCAGTCAAAAAATCTGACTGAAGCTGAGTCCCCGTAAGAACTACGGTGGCCTCATAGGGTAGAAACACCTCCGTGCCGAGTAGGCAAAGGCGGAAGTACAGGAATCTGAGTACAAAACCAAGTTGATAAACCTTGGTAACAACATATGACATAAACAACATATGATTTAACAAAAAATGACAAAAGAACTGTAACATACTGAATAAAGAGATAAATAAGAAGCATATTAAAAAAGAAAAAATACATATAAGGAAATATAGAGTCAAAACATAATATAACTAAATTGAACTCTTAATAGATAAATGGGAACATGAAGAAATATACCCATCAATAAACCCATCACTCTTTAGAATATTTTTATGTCTTATATCACTATACATGATAATAATGGTATAAATGAATATTAAACTAAGTCAAAAAAGAAAAAATAGACTAATGTCAAACTAAAAGTAAGAATAATTGCAATAACAATAAAGTTAAAGAGATACATATGTTAATTATAAGGGTCTACAATGTGAGTTATTTACTCTTATTTCTGTATATTGTGACTGTGACCATAGGGTATTTGCAGGGCTCCAGCCTATGGTTCAGGATACCATCCCTCTATATAGTGATTGCACTGGGAGTCCCTTTATATATGGGCTTCCATGTGATTTCATTTTGAGGGTGGTTACACTTTTTCTGTCCATGTTGGGCTTTATATGGTGAGCTATATACCCTGTCACAAATATATATATTTTTTTATTGACCTACTATACCCCGGACTCCTAGGCTATATTGCCATCATTGTACAATCCTGGATTTAGAAGCACCATACAGAGATTCACTTCTCATCCTTTGCTCTGATGGGTTAAAGTTGAAATGATGTGCTGTTGTAGTCATTCTCAAGTGATTAGCTTGGGTTAGCTAAACAACTACTGCTTCTAATGTCGTGTTTAATTTTTGTATCTGTTTAGGAACTTCAATGAAGACTCTGTGGAGATGTGACAATTGTGATATCGTTTCTTCCTGCAGTGATATCATCCTTTCGTGCACTGACATCAGATCTGAATGGTGACGATTTTCTGCTTCAACAATTTTTTCTTCAGAAGCTGCTATTGCTGCGTATGTGTTACTTGCTGGAGGAATTGCCTGTGTTACTCTTTGAATAGGAACCTCTTCATGGTCACTTGATTATATTTCTGTGTCTTTGGCATCATCATGTTCTAAAAATAAATGAACACATGATGAAATGGCATGCTAATGTCTGCTGTTTTACTATGTAATTATACACTGTGATAACAACTAACACCTAACATGTTTCCATACGTTTTATGACGTCACATTAAAATGTACCTTGACTTAATAATTATGTTTCGACTCAGTGTGAAATAAGAATGAATGAAAGGTTGTTCAAACCTCACAACTCCTACATGATACTTTACATCACAAACACAATACATGTTCTCTTAAAACACTTCATTTTCAATGACACTAAGTGATCCAATTTAAATAACATGTCAAAAACAATTAATTAACATGACAACATAACATATATAAATGAAAATATTATATGCCCTGCACCTCATACACTCCACTTCCAGGTGCGATGAGCTGCATGACCCCGGTGAAGACACTTGTTCAGTCTCAGGTGACACATGTCCTCCAGGAGCAACTATATAGAACAATAACATAAGTTGTTAATTGACATGTGTACATAATGAACATTGAGTTAGTGTATCTTGAGTATTTATGGCTAACTAACAGCATCACTTCATGAACTGAAAATATGTGTGTGGCAAACTGAACATTATTTGTTTTAATAACAATGTACAGGTCAGTGTACTTTGGACTTTTTACTTCACTAACATACAACATACAATGTTTATGCAGTAATGCGTTAGCAAAATATTATTAATATTGGACATACCCTGCATATGTTGTGCAGTAATATCACAATAATAATGTACATCACTATCATGAGATCAACGTTGACAATGCTTATCATTAAGTAGGTAATATTGGAAAAGTTATTGTTTTTGTTACAGGATATGTGTGCTACATTAATAGAAGCTGTTGCAGGCCTGAATGTGGCTGCCACTCAACAACACAACACATGCAGTGTGTCGCTCACAAATGCTACTAGTGTCATAATGTGGTGTTGATATAAGTTGAACAATAGATCTGAGTGAACGAATGTGTAACGTACGGTTTGATACATAATGGTTTGGTGGGTGAATTTGTACATAGAGTTACCATTTCAAATGACTGTGATTAACTTCTGTTTAGCTTGTCAGGTTTTAAGAACTGTAGTCCCTCCCCCAAAAACTAAAATCACCCTGACCTTTCAATTAATTCAAGCAGCAGAAAATGGTGTCAACAAAGTTGACCGTAACATGACCCTGTTATTTGGCTGTGTGCACAACCCCACCCCCTGAGTTCACGTGTATGCTGTGATGACATATTAATTGCAGCTGCTTGAACACAATGGTAGATGAGCTAAATAGTAGTCTGAAGTGTGCTACCTATGAACACAATTACATAACATATGCAACGTGTGCCTCATTATACTCTCTGTATATGAGATGAAGCAAAAAAGGACCTTTTTCTAAACAAAAGCAAATGTGTTAGTGCAAGTGATGTTTGTTGGCCGTTGCATGCAATATCTTCGATGCATGATTTCAAGAGGCAGTAATGTCGTGTTTGTAGGTGTTAAATAAATTAAATATAAATTACTATTATATATATGTATGTACTGCAACAGTACATATTAATGTTTGCTCATTTGCATGTCTTAGACATGTGTGCAACCCTGTTGTTCCCCATATTCGGCCAGCATAATTTGCTTCCACTGCAGCAAAGGATTGTGGGAGATGACATGCAAATGAGCACGCAGTGCCACGTTATATATTATTTAGTGATTGTAGTAGGACAACGAAATATAAATATATATTGATAGATATATATATATATATAGAGAGAGACATATATTCATATATAGATGTAGGTATGCTTCTACTGGGAAGAAAGTATAAATAGCAGCGGAAATATAGAAAATAACTGTAACCTACGACACGCCTAGTACAGTAACATTTCTCACCTGGTGGAAATTCTGACGAATATATTCCGATATCTCTGTCACCGGCCAAACCCTCAACGACGACGGGAAGTAATTTTTCCCGAAGCTGCTCCTCCAATGGAGTTAAGATGAGACATTGTGCTAGCAGGCCACCTCCAGTGCCAGAAGCATGCAAGCGTTGTTGTTGTATTTTTCTTTTTAATTTTGCCCTAATATCGTCAAATCTCTTGCGACAATTATTCCGGTCCCTGACACGATTCCCACACGCATTCACACCAAGTAGTATTTGTTTCCACTTTTCTGTTTTGGATGCTGAACTTTTCCGCGCTTGAAATACATACAAAATATATGACGTTAATTCTTACTAATAAAACGAACCATTTCCTACAATGCTAGCTGTTCCGAGAGATACCAAACATGCTTGTTTAGGTGTAATATGTGTAGCACATGAGCATTCACTTGTAAACATAGACATGTAATGAAGCTTGCATTAATATTGTATGAAGTTTGCACAAATTGAACAACTGAGTGTTCTTGTCGTTGTAAAGCATGATTAAAATATGTGTTTACAACAAAAGTTAAATTGATAGATATTATGGACCCATATTTGCATATTATGACACCTCACATGACCTACGATAACATGTATTTGAAGAATGAATGCAAAGGTACACTTACATACTAAATGGCCAAACAGACTGTCATAGTGCTCCCGAATTCCAGTGACAAGAGCTGTGTTTTCATTGTCATTGAAGCGAGGATTACGTGGCTGCTCCACACGTTTCTTCCGAGCACGTTTAGGCTCAGAGCTTGGCTGGTGCTGACTGGACTCTCCTTCTTCCAATGGAAGAGACTCCAAAAGCGGCCAACCAGCAAGCACGCCACCACCAGACACCCCATCAGCAACTGAGCCACCAGCAGCACTCACACTCACATCAACAGCACTCGCACTCCCAGCAACAGCACTTGCACTCCCAGCAACAGCACTCGCACTCCCAGCAACAGCACACGCACTCCCAGCAACATTACTCCCCTGAACCGTACGTTCACTCCGACGCGTACTAGCACGTCTAGCAGTACCACTCACACCAGCATCACTCTTCCCACGCCTTGCGGCTATACCTCTAGCACTCACAAAGAACAGAAAACAAATGTAAAGCCAATCACACTAAACACTTACACATACAAAACAAGACAAAGATGTAAACAAAACAACAAAGGACAAACCTCTCACAATACACAACAACTCTCTCAGTCAATATGCAAATATTAAATCGCCCAGCTCTGTGCGTCTCTCTCTCTCTCACTCCCAACAACACAGAGAATGATTAACAGTAAACGTTGCCTTTAAATAGGCCGCGCTATCCAATACATGCTTGCTTCGCCTGATTCAGCAAGAAGTTTGATTGGCGAACCTAACAGCACCCCGCCATGCACGCCGATACACCTGTGTGTGATCGGCAAATCATCGTGAGAGTGGGCGGAAATGTTTTC
This sequence comes from Ascaphus truei, assembly GCA_036426205.1. Taxonomy (NCBI): domain Eukaryota; kingdom Metazoa; phylum Chordata; class Amphibia; order Anura; family Ascaphidae; genus Ascaphus; species Ascaphus truei. The sequence goes on from WSYH01000719.1 coordinate 45,494, forward strand.
GACTTGATTTTGAAGGGATTCGGCACTTACTGCATATGGAGAGGGAAAATCGCCAACATCATGCCAAATCGGTAAGCTTGGCCATTGCACTTTTTCGGCGCTTACTGCATAGAGCCCTTAGACGGGGGGCAGCTTTTCCCTCACTCTACTAGGTCTCCATTAAACAGAGTATGTTCAACGACACGGAGGGTGTCGGACCATATACCTGGTTCCCTCTCCCATTCCAGGCTTGGTGTCCTGGAAGGATCTCCAGGGGTGTTTGACTCCGCCACCTTTCTCATTATCGTGAGTAAGGTTACTCTTCTTGGGCCTGACAAAGGCCTGTATGTTCTTTTCTTCCCCTATGTGTCCACCCTTCCCTCCCCTCCAATCCGATGCCCAGAGACGTCCTATCCCTTTCCATCCACACCGACTAGGGACTTCCATCCTGCCTGAAAAACGATATCTTGTCATGGGAAATCCAGTAGCCTCAGAGCCTGGAGCTCTGGGAATACCCCCCATGGGACAATGTCTTCCATTAAATTAATCTCTCTTAACGTCAATGGACTCAATTCAGTAACAAAGAGGAAGCTAGTCCTTCAGGACCTAAAGAAATATAAGGGAAACATTGTCCTCATCCAAGAGACTCACTTCAATTCCCCAACCCCACCCAACACATTCAAAAGTGTATTCCCCCAGGCATACTTTGCATCCTCGCCAAGCAAAAAAGAGGAGTAGCCATCCTTATACGGAATGGTGTCCCTTTTGTTCTATCTAAGTCACTCCCAGACCCCGAGGGTCGGTTCATGATACTACAGGGCACCTTGTATGGCACCCCAATCACTCTTGTAAACGTCTACGACCCCAATGACAACCAACTCCCTTTCCTAAGAACCCTCCCCGAAACCCTAGAACAGCAATCTTTCTCATCTCTGATTATGGGAGGTGACTTTAACATGGTGGCCTCTCACGCACTAGACAAATCGAACCCCACCCCCACCCTCCTCCCATCCTCTTCCACTCCATACACCATCCAATCCCAAAATAAAGCTAAGAAATTTAGTGACATCATTGAGGAATACTTACTAGTGGATATATGGAGGGCTCAGCACCAGGGTCAGAGGGACTATACCTTTTTCTCCACCCCTCATCAGTCGTACTCGAGGATCGATTATTTTCTAGGTACTAGCAACATCTTCCAGGCGTCCTCCCAGTCAAACATAGGCCCAATCACCTTGTCCGACCATGCACCAATTGAACTTACCCTATCCATACCCTTTGTGAAAAACACCCAATACAAATGGAAATTAAATGATTCCATGTTAAACTGCCCTGACACAGAAATGGTACTTCGCCAAAAGCTATCAATGTTTTTTCAAATTAACGAAGGTTCAGTCTCAGCCACAGCCATGCTCTGGGAGGCCTATAAAGCCTCCATCAGAGGAGATCTGATTTCAATCGCGTCCTACAAAAAGAAAATTAAAGTTAAGCTCTAAAAAGAGCTCTTAGACAAGATCACCAAGCTAGAGCAGCAGCATAAAACTACGGTATCTAAAAAAACGCTTAAACAACTAAATCTAGCTAGATCGGCCCTCAAACAGACCCAACTCGAGGTAGTAGAGAAGGCACTAAGGTGGTCGAAGCAAAATTTCTTCGATAATGGCAATAAAGCTGATAGGCTTCTGGCCTCAAAACTCAGGGGCACGAGAGTCAAATCTCAGATAGCCCGCATACAGACACGAAAAGGACAGACCACATACATAGAAAAAGAGATAGCACAGGAATTTGCAGACTTTTACTCGGACCTTTACAACCTTCAACCCCCAACCCAGGACCCGGTTAGCCTTAACACTATCTCACAATATCTAGAGCAATGTAATCTGCCCACCCTATCCCAGGAAGAGGTGGAGAAGTTAAATAAAAATGTCACCCAAGAGGAACTATCTGAAGCCATTAAATCACTCAAATTAGCCAAAACCCTGGGCCCAGATGGTTTCTCGAACTCTTACAGTGGCGGCCGCCTTTATTCTCCTGCGGCCGCCACCGCAATGTGCAGGCAGACGCGGCTGATTAGTTTTTTTTCTGACGCATGCCGTGCGTCACTGGTGCGCCGCACATCACTGGTGCGCCGGTGTGCCAGGGATCCGACGGCATCCCGAATGGATGGAGTTTGAAGGCGGGGTAGGTGGGGTGCATCAGGAGAAGCGTATGTGGAGCAGCCAGGGTGTCGCGCGTCATGGACCGGAGGAGGGGAAGATGCGGGGAAGATGCGGCTGGCGCGCGGCCAAGTTCGGCGCCAGCCAAAAAAAGCCACGGGTAAATGTATGAATAAAGCTGGCCGCAGCAGTACTATAAAATGTTCATGCCAATCCTCTCCCCATACCTATTAGATATGTACAATTCCTTCCTCCAAGGGGAACCAATCCCCGCTACGATCACAGCGGCAAATCTGGCTATAATCCACAAGGAGGGTAGAGACCAGCTCCTCTGCGGTAACTATAGGCCCATCTCCCTGTTAAATACCGATCTCAAAATCTACAATAAGATCTTGGCAAACAGGCTAAATTCAATTCTCCCTAGACTTATACACATAGATCAAGTAGGCTTTGTGTCAGGAAGACAGGCCTCCGACAACACCCGCAAAATTGTGGATATAATAGACCACATGCATCCCACCGGATCCAAAGCATTGATTCTGAGCCTCGACGCTGAAAAAGCGTTCGACAGAATCAAATGGTCTTTTTAAGACCAAACAATGCTGAGGTTCGGCTTCAGTGGCCCATTCTTAGAGGAAGTGAGAGCCCTCTATCAAAGCCCAACAGCGTATGTCAAACTATCAGGCGGCCTCTCGGATCCAATAAAAATCAGGAACGGGACCAGACAGGGCTGCCCGCTTTCCCCCTTGTTATTTGCCCTAACCATTGAACCTCTAGCGGCCAAAATTAGAGCCGAAAAAAGCATCAAGGGCATACAAATTGCGGACCGAGAGTACAAAATTTCCGTATTCGCGAACGATGTGATTCTGACCCTCGATGACCCCCTTTCCTCCCTCCCTGGCCTTCCAAGGCAACTGACTCAATTTGGGTTGATCTCTGACTAAAAGGTCAATATAGACAAATCAGAAGCCCTAAATATCTCCCTCCCACCCCAGACGTGGAAACTTATCCAAGCCCACTACAAACAAAAAGTGGAGCTCCACCTATATAAAATATCTGGGGGTCAAAATTTCAACCTTATATAACTCCCTTTATCAACACAATTTACCCCCCCCACCCTATTTGACCAGATTAAAAAAGACTTAGAAACATGCAAAAAAAAACAAATTTACAGGTTTGGAAGAATAGTGTCCATAAAAATGAACGTCCTCCCACGGTTACTATATAACTTCCAAACCCTCCCCATCGTAGTGCCATGCCCGGCTCTAAAGAACATCCAGTCACTAATACTCCAATTCATTTGGAACGATAAGAGACCTAGGGTCCCAAGGTCAGTGATGTTCTCCTCGAGAGCAAGAGGAGGCATGGGGGTCCCCGACTTAGTCAGATATTACCTCGCAGCACAATTGAAGCAGGCTGTACGTTGGAATTGCGACCCAGCCTCGGCCTGTTGGCTCGCAATAGAGTCACATTCCGCACAGCCCCACTCCATCCAAATGGCACTCTGGACCACAGGAGGGAGAGGGAGTGGGCAACAGAGGTTCGGCCTCGGAGCAATGAGATACACGTGGGACGCATGGCTCAAAAGCAAAGGGAAGTATGGTCTGCTAGCTTCCCCCTCCCAGCTCACCCCACTCTTTGGGAACCCCAACTTCCCTCCAGGGTGTTCCACTAGACAATTTGACCAATTCCAGGGTCACAATATTAGGATGGTTGCTGATCTACTGCAGAAGGGAGAGATCCTAACTTTTCAGGCATTAAAGGATAAATTCCAGATCCAAGACCTTCAACTATTTAAATACCTACAACTTAGGCACTTCCTACACTCCCTGTCTCCAACCTCCAAATTCCCCCAGCTGACCCGGTTTGAAACCCTATGTCTTAAGGACACATACCAGAGAGGCCTGATATCACAGATATACAAAAGCACGGAACCGCAATCAGACCCCCCGAAACACCGCTATATGCAAAAATGGTCGGACGAACTAGGTCTCCCAATAGACCTGGAAGACTGGGAGGATATTTGGGAGCAAGCTCCTAAAACCTCAATTTGTACGTCAATAAAAGAAAACATCTATAAAATTATATTCCAGTGGTACCTGACCATGGCTAGGCTGAGCCAGGTCTACCCCGGCACACCAGACCTGTGCTGGAGGGGATGTGGTCAAAAGGGAGACATAGCCCACATTTGGTGGTCATGTCTGGAGATCCAGAGGTTCTGGACAAAGATTCAGACACTTATCTACAAGATCACTGGAATCCCTCTCCCCCTGGACCCTCTGACCATGGTGCTGAGCAAAACCATTGACGACCTCCCCCCACCAATGTCCCGGCTGATCAGGGCCATGCTGACAGCGGCCAGATGCTCTATAGTGGCAGCCTGGAAACAGATTAAGGCCCCCTCGAGAACCACAGTAGTGAGAAGGGTTAATGAGGTCATGACTATGGAGAAGCTTACGGCCATGCTCCAAAAGAAAATGCCCCAGTTCAGGAACACATGGGACCCTTGGATCGAGAGATAAACCACCAAAATTTCAAAGCACCTAGGTCTACTAGCCCCCCCAAACAATCAGGGAGCAACACGGGGACACCTCTGGGCAAGCCCACATACCCCCACCCCCTCTTTCCCCACCTCCCATGTTTGTCTCCTCCCCACCCCCCCAACCCCCCTCCTCTCCCCTTTACTCTTTCTCTACTGAAAACGGAAAACTGTTATTGGTCCTTCTCTGAAAGTAATGAGCCGAAATGTTGTGGCCCACGACACTACTGTATGTAAACTTATCTATGACCGTGAAAAAATCAGGGATTGAACCCTAAAAACACTGATGCTACAACAATGTAGGTATTGTGGATATATATATAGAAACCAGAGTATGAACACCGCAGCAACAAAATTGACATCTAATGATTCCATAGAAAAACCTCCATTATGAACCCATAAACCTGGATGGGGGGCATCTGTAGCATGGCTGGTAGAAGTACAACGGAGCCCTATCAGGACAGAGCCCCAGAGTAAGTCACGATTCCAGCTACTGCTAGCCTCACCTGCATCTGGTCAAACGAAGGGTTGTCTCAGCCGGTACACATCATCTGCTGAACTGTAAAGCTGTCGGGTGCTTCTGAAGAAAAAAGCTGCTGCTGTTGCTGTGATCGGAAGCGTGCTCCTGCTCGCAGTGAGTATGAAAAGGTAAGTGAAGAGATGGCGGTCACTGCTCCTCTGGAAAAAACTCCAACCAGGCGCATAAAAACTAAAATGCTTTAATTACATCAAAAAGAAAAAGAACATCCACATAACTGTGAAACTCTGACGCGTTTCGTTCTATAGATAGAACTTTATCAAAGAGTAACACCCTCTCTGTCATCCACTCCCTAAGTAGGCAATACCGTGTGTCTATTGGCTAAAAATAATCACATGGGTATACTCTAGCCAATAGACTGGGAACCAATCAGGCTTGAATAATACCAGTACGCATAGGGAGGGAGTAGGAAGCGCTCCAAGAGAACACAAAGTAACACAATATGAACTCATTAAAGACACAAAAATAACAATTTTAAACATAAAAGAGACAGACAAAAAACGGGATAAAAACAAAGAATATGTGGAATATAGAGAGCATTGGCACCAATAACCTGGTAACCTAAAAACTGGATAATGATATATAGGCATAGATTTTATAGTAATGGGGATAATATGGCTCAATTAACCCTTTATGTGCATTAGGTAAAAAAGCTAATGGTGCCACTCTGTATGTATATAAATAACCACAATCTATACTATTATTCACGGAGGAAGCTGGCTAATGGACGGGACATAACAAATAACTTATATACAAATAATGTATATACATAGTAATACATAAGCAAAGAGCATGGAACCACCAAACATTGAGAATATCACATATTGTCTAAGAGCAGTCATATAGACATATAATGAAAGAACAACCATATAGACATATAATAAAATAAAAGATCCACATCCTGAACACTCCTCATGGTAAGGGGAGCTAAGCAGCCAAATTTTTTTTAGCTCCCAGTCTAAATTAATACCGGATGGATGAAGTGTGTTCAGGGTGTGGATCCAAAACATCTCCTGTTTATTCAGTTTGTTAACCCTATCTCCTCCTCTTGGATGACATGGTATATGCTCAATTGCAGAATATGAAAAATGTGCTATACTGCTGCGGCACAGTTTATTCGAGCATTTGCCCGTTCTGTGCCGCAGCAGTAGCCTGGCGCGCGCCCGAGTGTGACGGGTGCGCGCCGAAGCAGCGGAAGAGCGCCCTCCGATCGGGGCGCTCTCCCTACCGCTGCCGGGTCCGCCGGGTCCCCCGGAACCCCCTGCCGCTGTCCCGCGATCGCGGGACACCAGGGCTCCCTCGGGGAGCCCCTGGACACGCGTGCAGGGGGCGCACGCTCCCGATGACGCGTGACCGCGCGTCTATGACGTGCGGCACGCCGAGGGGCGGCCACTAGCAAGCCGGGAGATTTCCCGGCTTGCGGTACCGACCACACTTCAATAAAGTGTGTCGGTAGTGTACCTCCCTTTGGGCACAGACTAAAATGTCTGGTTACTGGATGTACTTTATCACATTTTTTAATGAGTCTCACGTGTTCTGCTATCCTTGTCTTCAGTGGTCTGGTTGCCCGACCCACATATTTTTTGTCACAACCACATGACAGCATGTATATCACAAAACTACGATTACAGTTTAAAAAGCTAGTGATCTTATACTTCTTTTTGTTAGAATTATACATAATAATTTTCATAGGGTGAGCATAGCAACACATGGAACAATGGCCACATGAGAAAAATCCTTGGGGTATGCCTCGGATCTGTGGGTAATTGGAACGGGAGTCAAAGAGGCTAGGTGATTAGTGTGACGCTAGCATTTTAGCTTTACGGTAAGTACATTTTGGTCTACATTTTGTGATTTCTGTAATATCCTTATCCAAAGATAATTTTGGCCAATGTTTATTGACTATATCTCGGATGGACTTTGATTATTTGCTATATGTTGTCACAAAGATAGGACATCCATCATTAGTAGCAGTAAGAGTATTAAACTTAGTTGGTTGTCTCCTAGTTTTATTCTTATCTAGAAGTTTAGCCCTATCGAGTGAATCAGCATATTTAAAGGCAGTATTGATAGTCTCTTCTGTATAGCCTCTGGCCTTAAATCTGGCTGACATTTCAATTGACTGTTGAAGAAATGTATCATTATTTGAACAAAGTCTTTTAAGCCTGATGAATTGGGCCTGTGGTATACTTTTTATAAGAGAACGTGGGTGGCTACTGTTGGCCCTGAGCAAAGTATTTCTAGAATTAGACTTCCTGAAAATATCGGTATGTATGGTCATGTCGTTATCTATATAAAGGAGTAGGTCAAGGTAATTTATATGATGTATATTATGTTCAAAAGTGAAATTAATATTTAAATGATTGTGATTAAGTGTATTGATGAAAGAAAGCAGTGAAATTTCATCACCCTCCCAGATCATTATGAGATCATCAATATATCTCTTAAAGAAAATAATATTAATGCGAAATAAATTATTAATGAGATATATAAATTGTGCTTCCCAAAAACCCATAAATAAATTAGCATATGATGGTGCAAAACTTGTGCCCATTGCAGTGCCTAATAATTGTAAATAAAAACGTGACCTTTTGGAATCTATCACTTTTCTATTAACACATAATTATTTTATGTTTGATTCATGTTTTTATTCAAATTTATCAATATATAATAGACAACTACGAATTCTACAGAGAGGCTATTAATCCTAAAAAATGGAAGAATGCTATAAGACATACGTTGAGCATGACGAGAAGCTTTGTTCGAACTGTATCACGGAATGGACAGAGGATTGGGTTCTGCCAAGTAGACGAACAGTGTAACAGTATGTTCGATCGTAGGCCACATCTATTATTAAGGAGAGAAGACAGGAGTAATATGAGTTCACCGACCGTGTTCTCATATGAGCCAAACCAACAGTACCGGACACAGTATGAGCAACAAGCCCAAGAAGATTACTTTGCTAATGTTTCAAATTGTCATCAACAATACCAGGATGTATGTGAACACACTAGCACAAATACGTTCATGGATGAGCCACAGTACCTGTCTCCAAACATGGAGTATGCACAAAGCTACGGTTACAACAATATATACATGGATCCGCCCTCTTCATGTCCACGCGCCAATGTTTATTCCGTCTGTATTGTGATATACTGCGTGCGGCCGCACGTTCCTTGGCGAACGCCCGTGCATTTGACGCATGCTTTTCATGTATATAGTGCCGTGAGCTGTAGGTACTGTAATGTGTGTGTGTGAGTATCTTTTTGCGCTGCTTACTGCGCTCAAATGTACGTATATGTGTATACAGTATATGTATGTATGCGTGGATGTGTGTTTATATGGAAGTGTGTGTGTGAATGATTGCAGAAGGTACTAAATTAAATTTTGGCGCCAAATATTTAATCTTCGAAAAATCTATGTATGACTTACATTCACTCACACAACCCATACACACATATACTCACACATACTCACACATACAAATCACCTGCAGCTCACGCCACTATATACAGGAAAAGCATGCGGCACGTGCATGCGCGTTCGCATAGGAATCATAGTGTGGTCATTATAAGCTCATCGTTTGTTGCCTTGAGTCTTGGTTGTCAGGGTATCAATGTGCATCCCGAATGTTAACAATGATGAAGAGACGAGAGTTGAAGCCCCTCACCAACTACCTCCGCGACCAGGCAGTCAAATATCGCTGGGGGTTCCCTTTCAAGCTCGTGGTGCTCCGCAATGGGCGCCACTTCACAATCACAGCCCCAGAGGATGCAAGAGACTTCCTCGAAGCCCTAGGGATCCCCCCACCATACAGCGACAACCGCCCCTCCCGTCCAGTGGCAGGGTCGGAACCCCCGGACACCCCCCGAGCATCCTAGAGGCTGGCCAGCCAAAAATCTTGGTGATTGTGCAGACCACCTCCCATGAGAACCAGGCCCCCCCCAGTTGGATGAAGACTGACCCAGGTCTGTACGGACTTTTGCTGCTCCCTCTCTCTCCACCTGAAGTATCGACTCCTTACCGGCCGCGACGGCTTCCATCCATCCAGCTTCCCACATAACCGCCAGCAGGGAACGCTCCAGCTAAACCCTGGGGAACGCCAAAGATGGCCACCATGGAAGCTCTGCGTCCCCAGGCTCTCCAAAGAACACCAGCACCAATCCAGCTAGCTGAACTCTCTATCACTCCCCTCTCCCCCCCTGTCCCCCCATCCCCCCCCACTTCCCCCTCCCAACCCTCCCCCCCCACCTCCCCCCTACCCCCACCGTTCCCACCCCCCCCTCTCCCCCCCCCCCGCCCTCTCTCCCCAACCCTCCCCTGCCAAGAAATCTCGCTACTCACCTGCAGGGATCCGACAACAGGACGAGGACCCCTCTGTCCCCCGCTGGCATGTACCCGGATCGAGCCCATCACGTTCCCGGATCGAGGCCTTCATCCGTCCACCTTTAGTCCACTCCCCGGAGGGGATCCTGCCCACAGCCGGTCTCACCCGGAAGGGAGAATCGAGCCCAACCCGGGTCTGTTGCCAACCTACCCGAACACTGATTTGGCCCCCGAAACGTGTCGTCAGCCAAGGACATCTATCCGGTCCCCCCCCCCGTTCCTGTCCCGAGGAGATCAGGTTGTATGAAAACTTCTGGACCCCCCGTGCGCCCCCCTACCCTTCCCCCTTTCCCCACACCCCAGTATACAAACGATATAGGAGCGCTGCCTGGACATTGCATAGGCTCTTGACTTTGCCCGCTACCCGCTGCCATAGTACCCCCCTCACCCCCCTTTTTTTGAAGACCTTCCCGCCCCTATAGCCAGACTTTCCTCGGCGATCCTTACGGCCGCCAGATGCTGCATCGCGGCGGCCTGGAAACAAGTAAAGGCCCCTTCCAGGAAAACAGTAATTAAAAGAATAGATGTGGTCATGAACATGGAGAGACTGACAGCCATGTTGAAGCAGAGAATGCCTCAATTCTATAGAACCTGGGAGCCTTGGCCAGGCTCAGGGGCCCCGACACTGGTGCAAGCCCTGGTCCAACACTGATACCCTCGGGGCCGAGGGTCGGGGCGCCCTATCTGCCACAATCCCTTCCCCCCCCTTCCACCTCCCCACTCCCCCTCTTTTTCCCCATGTCGTTCCTAACTATCCACCCGGCCCTCGTCATCCCCTCTCTTTTCACTACTGAAAGTAGGGGGGGAAAAAAAGTTTATTGTGTCTCAGAATCCCTCACTGCCATGTGCCTGTATTTTACAACGATTTGTTATGTTATGCTGTGAATGTCATATCAATATCCGCTTGTATGTACTTAAAAAGACACCAATAAAGGAAAAAATTAAATTAAAAAAAAAAAAACCTTCAACCTTCACTTGTAATAAATGTTAAAACTAAAAAAAATAAAAAATAAAAAAAACTTGAACTTTTAATTGAATGGGAAGTCATACACGCATGTGCAGGAATGTGATGCCACGCTCGGGAAGATTCAAGCCAGAAAGCCATCCATTACAACAGAATGGCTTCGGAGAGGTGTCGATAAGAAATAGAAATCCTTGAGCCATGTATGTATGCGGGGGGAGGGTGAGAGCGCTGATTGATGGTTTACCTGTAGTTCAAAGAAATATTTTCAACAGGTCATCATAATGTTTTGATCCCCACACCCCCAAAAAAAGTCACAGTACTATGCCACCCACCTTATAAAGAACGTACAGTACATGGCTAGTGTAGAATTATAAAGCAACAGTAGTGATTGATTCTCATAATATCCAGAATTGTTATGCAAGCCCATGTCGATAACCAAAAAATATATATATATTTTTAAAACTTGAACTTCTAATTGAATGGGAAGTCATACACGCATGCGCAGGAATGTGACGCCACGCTCGTGAAGATTCAAGCCAGAAAGCCATCCATTACAACAGAATGGCTTGGGAGAGGTGTCAATAAGAAGTAGAAATCCTTGAGCCTTGTGTGTATGCGGGGGGAGGGGGAGAGCGCTGTATGATGGATTACCTGTAGTTCAAATAAATATTTTCAACAGGTCATCATAATATTTTGATCCCCACACCCCCAAATAAAAATCACAATACTATGCCACCCACTTCATAAAGTATGTACATGACTAGTGTAGAATTAAAAAGCAACAGTAGTGATTGATTCTCAGAATATCCAGAATTGTTATGCAAGCCCATGTCGATAACCAAAAAAATATATATTTTTTTAAAACTTGAACTTCTAATTGAATGGGAAGTCATACACGCATGCGCAGGAATGTGATGCCACGCTCGGGAAGTTTAATGACAGACAGCCATCCATTACAACAGAATGGTTTGGGAGAGGTGTCGATAACAAGTAGAAATCCTTGAGCCTTGTGTGTATGCGGGGAGAGGGGGAGAGCGCTGTATGATGGATTACCTGTAGTTCAAATAAATATTTTCAACAGGTCACCATAATATTTTGATCCCCACACCCCCAAATAAAAATCACAATACTATGCCACCCACTTCATAAAGTATGTACATGACTAGCGTAGAATTGAAAAGCAACAGTAGGGATTGATTCTCATAATATCCAGAATTGTTATGCAAGCCCATGTCGATAAACGAAAAAATATATATTTTTAAAACTTGATTCTCATAAGATCCAGAATTATTATGCAAGATTTAGAATAAAGGCTGTCGCAGCTGTACAATAGTAATTGCATCTCAGAAAAGCCAAAATTGTTATGCAAGTTTATGTCGAGAAACGAAAAAAAAGTTGTTATTTTTTAGACTTGAAATTCAAATTGAATGAGAAGTCATACACGCTTGCGCCTAAATGTGAAAACACGCATATGCGTTTCAACAAGGTTCCAATGAGACATACACGCATGCGCATAAAATAAAAACAGTAGGAAAAGAAGAGCAAGCCTAGCAAAAGTATTGATTAATAAAGAATACATAAAAATGTGATGACACGCATACAGTATGCGTTTCAACAAGGTTCCAATGCGCATGAGAGGAAAAAATATTTTATATTCGGAAGAAGACGCAACGTTATATTTTTGTAATACTGTACTTTTTTTCCCTTTAGTATCCTGTACACAGTACAGTATGTGTCATCATATTTTTTTATGTGTATGGCTAAGTAGCCTCAGACTACTGTATACAGTATGAACTCGTAACGTTAATCTCTGCTTCAAATATAAATCTTCAAATTACAATTACTGTACACACACACACAGAGACTTTCAGAACTGTATGGCTGTACTGTGTACTGCTGCGGCCAAGTTTATTCGAGCATTTGCCCGTTCTTGGCCGCAGCAGTAGCCTGGCGCGCGCCTGAGAGTGACGGGCGCGCGCCGAAGCAGCGGAAGAGCGCCCTCCGATCTGGGCGCTCTCCCTACCGCTGCCGGGTCCGCCGGGTCCCCCGGAACCCCCTGCCGCCGTCCCGCGATCGCGGGACACCAGGGCTCCCTCGGGGAGCCCCTGGACGCGCGTGCAGGGGGCGCACGCTCCCGAAGACGCGTGACCGCGCGTCTATGACGCGCGGCACGCCGAGGGGCGGCCACTAGCAAGCCGGGAGATTTCCCGGCTTGCGTTACCAACCACACTCGAATAAAGTGTGTCGGTACTGTATGTTGAATTGCAATTAGACGTTTAAAACAGCCCGCGATCACCCACTTGAGTTTCTAGACGGTATTGCAGACAACGCTAAAATGCAATTTTCAGCGCACGATAAATGGATTCTGCACGCGATAGAAAACCGATAGAAACCCGAGTCAATTGCTATATGGTTAGAAAACATACCGCGTCATGACCTGGCATTCAGAGTGGTACGGCATGCAAGGCTTTAGAATAAAGGCTGGCACAGCTGTATTATCCATATCTGGATAATAGTAATTTTGCCCATTACTGTACTGTATGTGTTGGGGGGCTGTTGGGATAGAGGACGTGTGTAGTCGGGTTGTTGTGTTTATTTTTGTTTCTTGGGGGTAGAGGGATTGGGTAGTTGCCCCGAGGGTGGGTCTTTAGGCCTACCAGGGAGTAGCAGGACTGGTTAACCCCTCCATTACAATAGCGGTTCCCACCCCTATGGTAATGAAGGGTTAACTCCCGTAACCTTACCGGAAGGCCTAACCACCCACCCTGGGGCTTCTACCCCTTTCATTCATACCCTCTGCCTCCAATAAACAGGCTATTGAAGTTGAACCCTTTCATTGCCTTAGCGGCTAGCCGCTAAGGTAATTAAGCTGGTTTAATAACAATTTTAATACGAGTGTACATGAGCAGGAGGTCTCTGGAGCAGAACCGTGTTGATTTCAGGTCCAGGAACCCCCTGATTCTTAAGATACAGGCCCCGTTATGGCGTGCTGATATTACCTATACAATTAAATGTCTCGTGTCACGTGACCGGGACATTTTAAATGCATAGGAGTTACCGGCACCCATTAACGGAGCCTGTATCTTGGGAAGCAGGGTGTCCCCGGACCTGAAATCAGCGCGGTTCTGCATCGGAGACCCCCTGCTTACGTACACTAATATTAAAATTGGTATTAAAACCCTGCGGTCACTGGTGAGATATGCGCAGGGAGAGGCGGCTCTCTCTATGTAGCTCTCTATGTAGCTGGGCCAGATCGCTGCAGATCCACGGGTGACACATTTTGAGAAAGGCGAACATCAGATCACTCAGTGCTCCTCCCCAGTTTTGGTCATTTTGCTATCTCAGGTCTTCAGAGTCTTTCTTAATATTGTGATAACTACACTGACAAAACTGGCAGCGTAACAGGCCACGCAACACATTTTATGAAGGCTACTAGCATAGGCCCTAAATGTTTTTAAAAATCCCTTCACAGTTTTTATTAAATATGGGACTGGAGCTAAGGCTCTTTTTAATGGTAGTTTTGGCAAAGTATATCATGACATTTCACTTATTATAAAGTAGTACGGCGCATAGAAAGGGACACCTTTTGTAGATTTATCTCTTATCTGAAAACGGAAATCAAACACTATACATAACCCCTACTTGTATATACATACTTTATCATATATTCAATAAAAAGAGGGAAAAAAAATAAATGCACTGCCATTGGTCCACTGGTTTTAATTATGTGATGCCCACATTTGAACTATTGCTTCAAGACACAAACAGAAGACATTTATTGTAATATTCGGCTACTGTATGCAAAGAGCTGAATTTACAAGGCATTTTTATTTTCATTGTTAGTTAAAGGGGCAGTTTTCCATGCATGTTTATTGTTTTCTTTCTGACAGGTTTTGTTTCTCCATACTGTACAATGCAGTCTTGGTTTTCACCCCTCTATGCGATTTCCCTGATTTTTTTTATTTTTTTTAATGTTTGCTTTAATGCTAAAACATTAACCCAAATCCAATATAATATGGCTGCTAAAGCTCTTTCACTTAGGTCAGGATTCATCAATCTGCCAGATAAGTAAATAGCAGTTACCACCAGACTGAGGTGAGAGTTGAATTATGAAAATATACTGCAGGCTTTGGGTCTTTTTACATTGTTATAGTAAGTCATGTTGGGTGAACTGTCCTTTAATGTACTTTTGATTAATGTGTAATATGAGCCTTGTTTATCTCCCAATCATGATCTGAACTTCCCTCAACCTTTTGTCTCTTTGGCAATTGGTTAGAACTGTAAATTGTGACAAACAGCTCAAGTGAACTTTGGATACTTTAATGATAATTTTTGGACATTAGCCACTAATACCTATATATACAGTATGCCACACACCACAGACAGAAGAGCTGGATACTTTAACTCAAGAGAACATGGATATAACGGGGCTCGGGACCGTTGTCCTGGCGGTGGTGATATCATGTATGCTAATCTATTCAACATGGAGTACAATGTATAGGAAGCGCAATCTCCCCCCAGGTCCAACTCCCCTACCTGTGATTGGAAACTTGCTGCAGATCAAAAGAGGGAGGTTGGTGAAGTCGCTGATGGATGTAAGTCATTTACCTACATATTTCCAGTTCTGATTTCAATTTTAATCTAAACAACGCTAAAACGAGGAGGATAATGTGACCTTTGATTTTATATGAAAGGGTCCCATGTTTGTGGATATGAATCCTTTCTTGCAGAGGGGGGTGGGAAGAAATTCTATGGAGACATATGATTTTTATCAAGGGGGATCCCATGAAAGTCTATGGGGACAAATCCTTCTTATAGAGGGGAATATCAGGAAGGTCCTTGGGACAAATCATTACTTGTTGAAGGGGATCCTATGAAAGTAAAATCACTTCTAGATAAGTAGGATAACCAAGAATATACATATACAATCTTGGTTGTCTCACTCGTCTAGAAGTGATTTTACTTTATGTGATTGTCTCTTGTGCTGTGCCGGTATATTGGATCTCTAGGGATCCTCACAGACTTTAACTATTTACCCTTTATTGTGCACCACACCTGCCTCTGCTGAGGCTTTTTATTCAATGTGCTGCCATTCTCTCTCTCTCTTTCTCCATTTTTTTTTTTTTTTAGTCCTGTGTATTTTGGGGAAATAAGATGCAAATAAAGGTACAATTAAGAAGTATAGGGTAGTTATAAATATTATACTGTAATGTATATAGAACGGGAAGGAAAATCTAAGGATCTAAAACCTAAAACTGTAAAAGGTGCTGTGAGATTAAAATACAATGTGAGCATTTCTATAAAATAACATATAACACAGAAATCTGCTTATTATTGAAATAATGTTTTACGCTTTATACAGATGTAGCAAGATTTACTGTCTCTGGAGCCACGGCTTGGGAAAAAAAAGTTGTGGCTCTAGAGGCATTGTCTGCTGAGGTCTCGCTATGGGGGTCCATGCCTCCAGATCAGATCCCCCCACCATGCTAATCCTCCTGCTCCAGGGCAACCAGGGTCGCGTGACCGCAGCTTATTCCGATGATGGAAACATTAAGCTTTGCTACTGTACATCTGTATGTAAAATACGTGGATTGGGGATCTGCAAACCATACATTAGAAAGTGGCACACAAGATAAAAAGGGTCAATTTTTACCATTTATATATTTCTTTTCTGTCGACCTCAATTGAAATAGTAACTAATGATCCATTTCATAGAGAAATTAATGGTCAATATCCACACAAACTTTAGTATACCTTTAGTTTCATGGGAATAAAGGTGTGCTAAATCTTAGCACCATTTTGGGAATCTGGGCCATTGTGAGGGAGCATTGACCAGCAGATCGTGTGTGTTTGTCTGATGTGAGAAAATGGGCACACTGTACATTTGGTGGCAGATGTTCCACTAGAATATGTAAAAAAGAAATTAAAAAAAATGTGAAAATATATATAACAGTCATTTTCAACAAGTGTGTTGTGGCCCCCGGTGGCACTAGCATAATCCAGAGATGGTGCCTCCCTATATTGTAGAGCAAGTTACATGTTAGAAGGATACACAGAAATATAACTCCCTTCTAACCAGAAAAATACTACATCTAAGTTTATCATTTTTTTAAATAAAGAACATTGTCTTTACAAGTATTATTTAGAAAAGCTATTACAGAGAATGCTATGGCAAGAAAGGATTAAGGGTGTCACCTAAATTATGAAAATAAGGCAGGAGACAACGGTGTTTGCTAAATCTTGTGCTGTTTGACAAGTCTGCATTTGTAGACTCTGAAAATAAGATGTTCTGATAACCAGTATCCAATATTTACTGCTGGCTGAAAGTACCCGCTTCTCTCTTTCCCCTTGCAGTGTATGTACTTGTAGACATGTATCCCCCTTGCTACTAATCTGCCCTGCCTAACACATAAGCCCTGGTACCAGTGCAGGCAGTGTTGGGGTTAAATATATGCCCTGCTGTAGTAAGCAGCTTCCTTGAGTGATAGGGGGGGGGGGGTGGCCTGAGGCCAAGATGCCACCCACCCAGGGCTGCGACCTGAAGACATGCCCCTGGTAATTGTGGGAGTGGCAGTTGGGAATTGAAATTTGGGAGTTGTCAGTCAGTTCTCCCCTCTCCCCTCAAGGGAGTGCAGTGCTGTTCTATCCCCTCCCGCAGAGGAGTGGGAGCTGTTACCCCCTACTCCACCAGGGAGTAGGGGAGCAATGGATAGACCTTTGAGGCCTCAAGTGTTTATTCCAGGGACCAGAGGAAATGCATTGTTGATTGTGTACGGCTGTACTCAATAAAGACCAGTTGCTGTTTTTATATTCCTGCCTGTGACTGCAGTTTATCAGAGGGAGTGCAAGATGGTTTTCCTGCAGGAACTGCACCAACTCTGCTCGGGCCTGCTTGAAATGGAGGCGCTGCACCCAGAAAGAGCTGAGAATATCCTGAAAGTCTGTCCTGTCTTCTCCACTACCATTGGCAGACACTCAGCAATCCTGTAAGCCTCACAGTATAGCACAGTGAGAGTAAAGGTAACAGTGAAATCTCCCTTGGGGTGTGGGAACACCTGTTACATTTGGAGGCGCTGCTGAGATCATCATCAGGACAGGCTTTAACAGTAAGAGAAAGGAGGTATGCTCCTGTTATGTACAAGGGGGGGCCAAGGTGTAGTGTCCCAGGGGACTCTTGCCCAGCAAGTGACCAACTTCCATGCAAGTGGAACTGCAGCCTGTGCTGCTCCCTAATATGTTCTAAGTCATGCCAAATTGAAAGGTGCTTGTTGAAAACTCCCGTATCAAGGCCATTTTCAGATGACTGTTGTGTAGGGCTCCTGGGGGGATTTTGGGATCCTGGGGACCAAAAAACTTCAGAAGGGGACTATGGCATCACGGGTCCAACCACTAGTAATTCTGTTCACAGTATGGAGGGTAGTGTCCGAGGAGGGGCGCTTGACCTCAGGCTGCCTAGAACCTCAGTTTGAGGAACTGCAGCAAATACTTAAGCAGTCCCCAGCACAGGGAGCCGCAGTGTGCTCTATCTGAACTGTCCACATATGTGTAGAATCCCGGCGGGTGGGGGGCTCTCGAAGATCAGGCGCTACAGCAAGTAAAAAAGTGGTTCCCGCCAAAGCGGCAGGACCGCATGGGGAGATTTGCAAAATTACAAGCTTTCTGTTGCAAAATTGTGCTTGGTTCAGAGGTGAAAACGAATCTCCGCCCACTAAGGGCTGGGTTCGGAGTGAAAGCAAAGCCGTGCCCACCTGCTGTGAGTGGCTTGGCACGAAAGGGAAGCCACACCTATCTATAATGTGCCGGTGCTCCTGGATCCACCAGGGGGAGGAGGCAAGTAATGTTGTGTCACCATTAGGGATGTAGCCAGCGGTGAGCTACTGCACCCTCAGCTGTGTGTGGTGAGTCAGCAGATCAGGAGCTAACTACAACCTGTTCCTGTTTGAACCATCCCTATTATGGCTGAGTGTGCGATCTCACAATATACCCTGCCAGGAGGCTTCCTGCTTGTGAGACTAAAGGAGAAAGACTTCCTACAGTGCATCTGTTCCATCTGTGACTTTCCTGGGGGAGAGGTGAGCCTTGAGTCAAGGTGTAAGAGGTGCGGGACTCCCCATCTTAAGCCCAAGGTGGGCTACCACTCGCACTGAGCCCAACAGAGATGGCACGGTCTTACCTACACCCGCACGAACATGGACTCAGTGAGGTAGCTAATTGCGAAACGCGTTTGATGAATTTTGGCCAGTGTGAGCCACTGTACTCCTAGAAACTGGCAACTGATGAATCAACTAACCCCTGACCAACCTCTGAGACGCTGCGCAAACCGGACCCTGGTAGGCACGGAATCTGAAGGCACAAACCAGGCTGTGTGAAGCCTGAGAGAGCCACTGTGAAGCAGGGACACATAGGCAGACGGGAGCAGCTGAGTCAACAACCAAGTAGCAACCCATTAGCCATAATGCAGAGGGACAGACATGGGAGAGCTGGACTGGAGCGGAGGAACACAAGGCTGGAAAGCAATTCACCAATGCCTTTTTAACAGTCGTTTGTGAGTGCATCCACTTTTATTTACTTACTGTATTGTTATTAAAATGTATTATGCCATGTCCGTTTTTCTCTACTCTTTATAAGTTACTTTGCTGGGGAATGCTGCACCCTCAACTTTAGTGTGGAGATGCACATGCAAGTTTGAGGTTTTTTTATGTTAGTTTGGTTTCATTTGTTTTCATGACTGCTTAAAAGACTCTTAAGGTTTGGTTATGGTTTAGCCAGCCAGCCTGCTAGATAGGTCTGCTGTGTTAGTCAGTTTTTCTCCCAACGTGGAGCAGGATTTATTTGTTTAAAGGGACAGTGTACCCGCATATTATGTTGCTGTGGAGAAATAAAGCCACTGAACGTTTTCATTTATCCTGAAACTACACGTGTGGACTGTTCCCTCACCTCGGCTACAGGCCGTCCTGCCACAGGCACCTTTTGTAGATTTATCTCTTATCTGAAAACGGAAATCAAACACTATACATAATCCCTACATGTATATACATACTTTATCATATATTCAATAAAAAGAGGGAAAAAAACTAAATGCACTGCCATTGGTCCACTGGTTTTAATTAAGTGAAGCCCACATTTGAACCACTTCTTCAAGACACCAACAGAAGACATTTCTTGTAATATTCGGCTACTGAATGCAAAGAGCTGAGTTTACAAGGCATTTTATTTTCATTGTTAGTTAAAGGGGCAGTTTTCCATGCATGTTTATTGTTTTCTTTCTGACAGGTTTTGTTTCTCCATACTGTACAATGCAGTCTTGGTTTTCACCTCTCTATGCGATTTCCCTGATCACAGCATTTTTGTATTTTTTTAAATATTTGCTTTAAATCTAAATCATTAACCCAAATCCAATATAATATGGTCGCTAAAGCTCTTTCACTTAGGCCAGGATTCATCAGTCTGCCAGTTAAGTAAATAGCGGTTACCACCAGACTGAGGTGAGAGTTCAATTGTGAAACTATACTGCAGGCTTTGGGTCTTTTTACATTTTTATTGTAAGTCATGTTGGGTGAACTGTCCTATAATGTACTTTAGATTAATGTGTAATGTGAGTCTTGTTGATCTCCCAATCATGATCTGAACTTCCCTCAACCTATTGTCTCTTTGGCAACTGGTTAGAGCTGTAAATTGTGCTAAACAGCTCAAGTGAACTTTGGATACTTTAATGATAATTTTTGGACAGTACCTATATATATACAGTATATGTCACACACCACAGACAGAAGGGCTGGATGCTTTAACTCAAGAGAACATGGATATAACGGGGCTCGGGACCATTGTCCTGGCTGTGGTGATATCATGTATGCTAATCTATTCAACATGGAGTACAATGTATAGGAAGCGTAATCTCCCCCCAGGTCCAACTCCCCTACCTGTGATTGGTAACTTGCTGCAGATCAAAAGAGGGAGGATGGTGAAGTCGCTGATGGATGTAAGTTATTTACCTATATGCTTCCAGTTCTCATTTCAATTTTAATCTAAACAAAGCTAAAACGAGGAGGATAATGTGACTTTTGATTTTATATGAAGGGGACCCATGTTTGTGGATATGAATCCTTTCTTGTAGAGGGGGGTGGGAAGAAAGTCTATAGAGACATATGATTTTTACGAAGGGGGATCCCATGAAAGTCTATGAGGACAAATCCTTCTTATAGAGGGGAATATCAGGAAGGTCCTTGGGACAAATAATTTCTTGTTGAAGGGGATCCTATGAAAGTAAAATCACTTCTAGATGAGTAGGATAACCAAGAATCTACATATACAATCTTGGTTGTCTCACTTATCTAGAAGTGATTTTACTTTATGTGATTGTCTCTTGTGCTGTGCCAGTATTTGGATCTCTAGGAATCCTCACAGACTTTAACTATTTACCATTTATCGCACACCACACCTGCCTCTGCTGAGGCTTTTTATTCAGTGTGCTGCCATTCTCGCTCTCTCTCTTTCTCCTTTTTTTTTTTAGTCCTGTGTATTTTGGGGAAATAAGATGCAAATAAAGGTACAATTAAGAAGTATAGGGTAGTTATAAATATTATACTGTAATGTATATAGACCGGGAAGGAAAATCTATGGATCTAAAAACCTAAAACTGTAAAAGGTGCTGTGAGATTAAAATACAATGTGAGCATTTCTATAAAATAACATATAACACAGAAAGTTGCTTATTATTGAAATAATATGTTTTACGCTTTATACAGAGGTAGCAAGATTTACTGTCTCTGGAGCCACGGCTTGGGAAAAAAAAGTTGTGGCTCTAGAGGCAGTGTCTGCTGAGGTCTCGCTATGGGGGTCCATGCCTCCAGATCAGATCCCCCCACTGTGCTAATCCTCCTGCTCCAGGGCAACCAGGGTCGCGTGACCGCAGCTTATTCCGATGATGGAAACATTAAGCTTTGCTACTGTACATCTGTATGTAAAATACGTGGATTGGGGTTCTGCAAACCATACATTTGAAAGTGGCACACAAGATAAAAAGGGTCAATTTTTACCATGTATATCTTTCTTTTCTATCGACCTCAATTGAAATAGTAACTAATGATCCATTTCATAGAGAATCAATGGCCAATATCCATACAAATGGGTGCTAAACTTTAGTATGCCTTTAGTCTCATGGGAGTAAAGGTGTGCTAAATCTTAGCACCATTTTGGGAATCTGGGCCATTGTGAGGGAGCATTGACCAGCAGATCGTGTGTGTTTGTCTGATGTGAGAAAATGGGCACACTGTACATTTGGTGGCAGATGTTCCACTAGAATATGTAAAAATAGAAATTTTAAAAAATGTGAAAATATATATGAGTCATTTTCAACAAGTGTGTTGTGGCCCCCGGTGGCACTAGCATAATCCAGAGATGGTGCCTCCCTATATTGTAGAGCAAGTTACATGTTAGAAGGATACACAGAAATATAACTCCCTTCTAACCGGAAAAAAACTACATCTAAGTTTATAATTTTTTTAAATAAAGAACATTGTCTTTACAAGTATTATTTAGAAAAGCTATTACAGAGAAAGCTATGGCAAGAAAGGATTAAGGGTGTCACCTAAATTATGAAAATAAGGCACTGAGACAACGGTGTTTGCTAAATCTTGTGCTGTTTGACAAGTCTGCATTTGTAGACTCTGAAAATAAGATGTTCTGATAACCACTATCCAATATTTACTGCTGGCTGAAAGTACCCGCTTCTCTCTTTCACTTGTATGTATACAATGTATGCAATGTATTGTATGTATGCAGTATATGTACTTGTAGCCCCGGTAAGAAATGGGGGCTATATATCTTTCTCCTACTGGTGTAAGTCTTCCAAGGGCAGGCCGCCAGTAGTTATCATGGGTTTCCCCCGCTTCAAACCCTGCCGTGATTGGTGGAGGTAGGCACCTGACTCTGTGGCTGATGCAAGAGACACAGGGGAGGGCCTGCTGACATCATGATGGGCAGGGCTGTCTCTATTTAGTGGGCTGCTCCTGTGAGTCTGGAGGAGTTAGTTCAGTGCTGGAGAGAGGGGAGTGCTGAAGCAGAGTCTGAGCTTGGAGCACGCCAGTGAGAGGAGAGACTCAGCCACCTTGAGTAGAGCTGATAGCACAATAGTGCAGTGGACCAATGCCCCTCACCCTGCAGAGGGTGAGGGGAGAGTCAGCCTCACCCTGAGGACCTATAACTTGGGGTGGAAGGTGTGGGGTATTGAAGCTCCAGACAGCCCATCCTGAGGGTGTATTTCTGGAGGGAAGGAGAAGGAGGAAAAGCCTATACCCTGCTGCTGTTGCTGTGTGCTGTGCTGTGTGCTGCTGATGCTGTTGGACAATAAAGACCAGTACTGATTTTATACAAAGACTGTGTGAGATTGAAATCTCTCGCCCTGGGTCCAGGGCTTCTCTGGGAGGGTTTCACCTTATTCATTAAGGCTCACTAGAGATGGAGTCGTTGCACCACCGTTGCTAAGAAGATGGAGGCATATACCCCAGAAGCCTGCCCCTGTTATCCCCTATACCATCGCGGGAGACTCAGGCCCTCCTGTTCCTCACAGGTACGCACCACCCACATACACATAACCAGCCCTCACTACACCCTAGAGGTCCAGTCTGCGACCAGGGGGGGGGGGAACATAGGTTACATTTGGAGGCGCTGCTGAGATCCAGAACAGGACAGGCTTTCAGCGAAGCAGAGCTGGAAGAGTAAAGTGCACCTTCCATGCAAGTGCTGGAGAGAGTAGGGCATGTATGCATATCAGGGGTAGTCAGGGGAGTGTGGATTTCTGCACAGTTCGCCCTGGGTGCCCTAAGAGGGTGTTCTAAGATGGGTGTGGAGCTATAGCTGTCCTAGTCCCTTGAGGCAGATAGTGTGAGGCTACTGGGGGGGTTAGCCTGTTAACTTGTCAAGGGACCATGGACCAGGGCCCGCACTATGAGTGGCCAAAAGTAGGAGACGCCTGTACCTTAGGGAGATGCCCGGGTACACTAGCCAGCCCCCACATAAAACACACCACAGAGTACTTGCAGGAACCGTCAGCAAGTGTGGTGTACAGAGAAAGAGTTCTGCCTAGCCTGGGGTATGCCACATCATATCAGTGGGTAAAACTGTCAGAAAGAGCATGCAGTGAGCAGAGTTAGAGCAGTCAGTGTCTAGGAACGAGCTATGCACTAGACACTGAAAATAGTACACATATACATTTGGAGGGCTCATCAAAGATGGCGGCCGTCACTACATGTGCTCCGCGGAGCATGAAAGAGTTAAAAATGGCGATCGCAGCGCGATCCACGGCCCAGCAGTTAGCAGCCAAACTAAAATGGCGACTCCCACCAATCCTGGATCGCGCACGTGAAGCGTGCAAAGAGACTGTCAGAGAAATATGGCGGGAGATGTGCAGGGGTTTGGCGCCAAACCCAGATCCCCTGCAAAAGGAGTGGAGCGGCGCAAAAGCCGAAAGCCCACCCACCTGTGCTGTGACTGGCCGACAGACAAGGCCACGTCACACTGAGAGAAGGAGTGCCCCTCCTCTTGTTTCCACCAGAGGGAGGGGGCACAAGGAGAGCCAATCAGGAGCATCCTCCCCAGCGAAGGGAGGGACAGGAAGTGAGAGCGAGGATCTTCACTTCCATCTGGCTTTAGAAGAGCAATTAGCTGAACCATTGAACTGTTCAACCCCTGTGTGCAATATGTCAGAACTAAGCACAACAATCTTCCAACTCCCAGGAGGCTTCCTGGGGGTGGAGATCGAGGGGCGAGAGTATCTCCGGTGTCTGTGCATACACTGCAGGACACCCGGACCGGCACCAGCACCAAAGCCCGATGCCCTCAATGTGGCACGTACTGCCTATGGCCTAACGAACCATGGCCCATGCTAAAGACACCTCGGGGTGCCTCTCCGGGAACACTAACGGAGGTGGCGGAGACAGCAGACGAGGCTGCCCTAGTTCCCTACACCACTACTGAGGTGGGAACCAAGGCCCAGCCGACTACCAAGCTGAGAAAAACTCCGGCGGAGAAGAGCGTGACCGCAGTGGAGGTACCGGAGCGGGCCAATTTCGTACCACTACCCACTGGCGGGGCCACAAAAGACCCAGGTGACTCCCTAGCGGAGGATCCGATCAAGTCGTCTTCGGAGGAAGAAGATGGCGTTTCATCGGTGGCGATGCACCTACTGGCGAACCACCCCAGCTGAAAGAAACATGACGGTCCACTTACCGGAGAGAGGGAGCAGACGAGTCTGGACACCTCCCGACGGCGAGCGCTGGTGCGGCCTGAGGCCCGTAAAAGTCCCACGGCCGTGGTGACTCCCAGTGCGGCGGCGATGGGATCCGAGATGGCTCCGGAGGAACCAGAGGTCATCAGCTGGCAGCGGAGTGGTAAGGAGACCCAACCACCCCCTTACTCCCGCCAAGAGAAGTAGAAGTAGAAGTAGAGGCTTGCGGCCTACTTACCCGTCCGCGGACCGGATGATCCACCACTGCCCCTTCCGGTCCTCGACGCACTTCCGGTGCGTGACTAAGGAGCGGATGGGGATTCCGCGGGCGGCCATGATGACGTCACTTCAGGGTCCGACTGGGAAAGAGGCCCGGAAGCATTGTTCTCCCCGCGGAGAGCAGCTATGGCAGCTGCAAATGGCCACCCTAAGAAGCCAATGCCCTTCCCGAGGAACACGAAGCCCGACTGAGAGGGCAAGCAAGAAAGTGCCCAGCTGTCGCGGCATTACCTGCTTGCTGGACATTGATACGGACATTGCCCCGGCCCCAGCCCCTAGTGCCATTGCCCCGGCCACTGCTCCGGCCAAGTCACGAGTCATGACACCGGTACCTTGCGGGGATAAGTTAAGTAAGAACCCCTAGAATTCCAAAGATTTGAGGGATTGGGAATTAAATGACGAGGGGTCGGATGGGGAAGTACCATATGCCAATGTAATACGTGTGCCTAACCCTATATAATTTTCTCCTGTGTCTAGAGGAAGGATCCGAGGGTCCCACACTATACTGCGGAGGCAGGGCCTGTAAGCAAAGTGGTCTCTAAAATGAATCCCACCATCTACATCAATGCCAAAGGTAGACGCAGTTGCTCGCACTCTACAGAGGCGGTCACGTCCGGTGTATCATCTCAAGCTGAGTCAGAGACAGGTACTGCTGCGGCAGACTTTATTCTAACAAATCACCGGTTTGTACCTGGCAGGTTTCTGGAATGCGACACTGTTCACCTGGAGCATGCCGCGTTCCAAGCCAGGGGTCATGCCCGGCTGACGCGCGGCTGATGTGTTAATTTATAATGGTTAAGGATTTAATAGGCTGCAATGCTTCGCGTGTCCGCCAGATGGCATAAAATCATGAATTGTAATGCAGTATATATATATACAGTATATATATATATACTGTATAACAACAATCCCTATAACCCCTAACATACAGTACTGTACACATACAGTACTGTATATGCACATCAATGATACTATGGGCCGGCGGGGGCGAGATGTGTTTGCAGCAGAGAGAGATCCGCTGCTCTCTCTGCGCAAACATCGGCACATTAAAAATTATTTAAAATACATTTTTATTCATAGTGTAGATGTGCAGGGGGTCTCCGGAGCTGAACCGCGTTGGTTTCAGGTCGGGGGACCCCCTGCTTCCCGAGATACAGCCCCCTTTATGAGGTGCCGGTATCCCTCTGCGTTTCAAGGTCCCGATCACGTGACCGCGGCCTGTAAACAAAGCAGAGGGATACCGGCACCCCCTAAAGGGGTCTGTATCTCGGGGAGCAGGGGGTCCCCGGACCTAAAACCACAGCGGTTCTGCTCCGGAGATCCTCTGCACATGTACAGTATAAATAAAAAACATATATAAATAAACACTCGTCCCTTACCTTAGCGGCTATGTGCTACGGTAACGAAGCAGCATTTGTGTATTTTAATAATATTGTACAGTGAGCAGGGGATTCCCTGAGCCAGAAATTAATGCTCAGGGGACCCCCTGCTCCTGCACAATATTATTAAAAATACAGAAATGCTGCTTCATTACCATAGCGGAGAGCCGCTAAGGCAATGAAGGGGTTAACCCACCGTGCCCGCTTTATTGTTTGTAGCGGGGATGGGTGAATGAGTTATTTGGCCCTTGGTGTGAGTTTAGGGCTTGCAGGGGGGTTGCGGGTGCACTTAACCCCTTCACGACCGTAGCAGTTAATACCGCTACGGTCATGAAGGGGTTAACCCCTCCCGCTACCCCCCCGCAAGCCCTAAACAACCACCGTTGGGGCTAATACCCCCTTCACCCACCCCCGCTACCCACAATAAAAAAAACTCACACACAGCAGCCGCCCAAAAAATAAATAAATCTAAATAAATAAATAAATAAATGAATATAAATAAATACATTTGAAATACATTTTTATTTATAGTGTAGATGTGCAGGGGGTCTCCGGAGCTGAACCGCGTTGGTTTCAGATCGGGGGACCCCCTGCTCCCCGAGATACAGCCCCCTTTATGGGGTGCTGGTATCCCTCTGCGTTTAAAGGTCCCGATCACGTGACGGCGGCCTGTAAACCAAGCGTGGGAACTCCATCCTTACTCTGATTGGCTACCGTACAATGTGACAGGTTTTCATTGACGTCACATCCTTTCTCCCCCAAGCCTCTATCACATGGTATTCTAGAGCCAATCAGAGTAGGGGTAGAGTTCCCATGCTCTAATTGGCTACCGTACCATGTGTGGACGGCCATGTGTCTTTTAATGACGTCATCTTAAAGGCAATTGAAGCAAAGCCATTCTGATTGGCTGTGATTTCATTGCCTTTAAGTGACGTCATCATTTTTATTTTTGTCGGCCAAAACACATGGATTTCACGGCCCAATCAGGACTGTGGGAACCATGTCGAAAAATGTGACATTATAGGCCTTTAAAAGCCTATGTCGTCTCATTTTGAAGCCAGACGCCGCGGAGGAAGGACCTCCGGAGAAGAAAGAAGACCAGGGCGTGGCCGCAGACGGGGAGAAGACCCCGCCCCGCCCGGAAGGAGATAGAAGAATACAGATGAAGATGGATTACAAATAGAAGACCCGTGGATTGATTTGGATTTTTAGTTTAATGTTTATTTTTTTATGGTTTATTATTTTATGGGTTCCTGTGCCTGGTGGATTGGTTCGTGAGTAAGCTGCGCAACGGGAATCAGTGGGGGCAAGTAATGGTAAGTGAACTAAAGAAATGTATTTTATTTAACTTGTTAATTTTTTCAAAAGGTTTTTTAACATGTGGTTTTTTTTTTTGTGGTATATCATTTCTTGCCACTGTATGTATGTATGTATGTATATGTCTAGAGAGATATATACATACAGAGTAAGAAATGATGTTGTTTTAAAAGCTTGATTTGATGTGTTTTAAATTAATTTGTCTATGCTGCTATGCTTTATTGTGAGTTTAAAGTATTTTAAAATTAAATAGATGTAATCCTTGGTATTGTATTGTCTGTTTGAGGGAGGTCAGGGATAGCCTTGGTTTTAAAGGTTGTATTTTGGTCGGTACTTATATTTTTTCACAGGCTAATTTGTTCTGCTCCAGGCGTGAATTAGTTAATTGTTTCATTGTTCGGGATGGAGTGTGAATTGTTTAGGGATGTAAATAATGATTGCTAATTGATTTTTGTTTACTTGATTGATTCATTTGCAGAATGTATATGGTGCATAGATTTTATGCATCATTTATACAA
This sequence comes from Ascaphus truei, assembly GCA_036426205.1. Lineage (NCBI taxonomy): Eukaryota > Metazoa > Chordata > Amphibia > Anura > Ascaphidae > Ascaphus > Ascaphus truei. The sequence goes on from WSYH01000719.1 coordinate 73,773, forward strand.
TGTAAATGCAATTTATTGATTGGAATGTGAGGTGTTTCATTGGCTTTTCCTTGGTTTGTGATGAATTAGATTGTGAGATCAGTTAGGATTATTAAAGGAAATTCATTGTAATGTAGTGTGTCTGTATGGAGAAGTGTTTGGTTGTAGGACAGTATGGTTTTGATAACCCTTCTACATTTATTTGTATATTGGTTTATCATGTGTGTGTATATACTGTATATATATATATAACACAACAAAAGAAAAAATTGGCGCCAACCTGACACAATATATAACCTCTATAAAAATAAAAATAAAAAATAAAATATAAAAACCTATGCTATGCACAGTGGAATGAATAAAAATAAAAATGATAAAAAACTAATGTAATAAAACAATAAAATGCATATAAAATACACCAAAAAAGAAAATGTCCAGAAAAATATATATATAAAAAATATATACAAATCCCAAAATTTTCCAATTGCTATCCAAAAGAGTCTCTGCAGCCCGAATGAAGGGAACACCACTTCCTTGAAGATATCTACAAAAACACAGAAAAAACAGGCGCACTCATAGCGTAAAATTGTATAACAATAAATTTATGGAATAAGGGATTAAAAATACACACTCACAAACAAAGCTGAATAAAAAGCATTTTTGAGTACAATTCAGCCCGTTCAGATGCAGGAACCCAATGAGAAGGACTTCGGTGTGATGTCCGCGGTGTGTCCTGCTGCAATAGCCCCTCTGTGTCCTGGCAGAGACCGAAAACCACGAGGGACGCCGCCTTCCCCTTGCTCCGGCGTAACACAAAGAATGCACTGGACCAAATCTCGCGTGAAATCGATGACGTCAGTGAGGTTTCAGCCGGAGAAAGTTCACAGTGTAAACAGGGACTTAGAAGTCTGGATGGCTGGTAGAAATGCTAGCAGTGCAGCAAAAAAATGTATAAAATATACAGACTGGACAGTAGGCTCCACAGCACTCTCTACGCGTTTCGTCTCGAACGAGACTTCATCAGGAGTCTTTTCATGACGTCATCTTAAAGGCAATTGATGCAAAGCCATTCTGATTGGCTGTGCTGTCATTGCCTTTAAGTGACATCATCATTTTTATTTTTATTGGCCAAAACACATGGTTTTCACGGCCCAATCAGGGCCGTGGGAACCATATGACGAAAATGTGACGTCATAGGCCTTTAAAAGCCTATGTCGTCTCATTTTGAAGCAAGACGCCGCGGAGGAAGGACCTCCGGGGAAGAAAGAAGACCAGGGTGTGGCCGCAGATGGAAAGAAGACCCCGCCCCGCCCGGAAGAAGATAGAAGAAAGAAGAATACAGATGAAGATAAAGATGGATTACAAGAAGAAGACCCGTGGATTGATTTGGATTTTTAGTTTAATGTTTATTATTTTATGGTTTTTTATTTTATGGGTTCCTGTTCGTGGATTGGTTCGTGAGTAAGCTGCGCAACGGGAGTCGGTGGGGGCAAGTAATGGTAAGTGAACTAAAGAAATGTATTTTATTTAACTTTTTAATTTTTTTTAAAGCTTTTTTAACATGTGTACTTTTTTTTGTGGTATATCATTTCTTGCCACTGTATGTATGTATGTATATATGTCTAGAGAGATATATACATACAGGGTAAGAAATGATTTTGTTTTAAAAGCTTGATTTGATGTGTTTTAAATTAATTTGACTATGCAGCTATGCTTAAATGTGTGTTTAAAGTATTTTAAAATTAGATAGATGTCATTGTTGATATTATACTGTATTGTGTGTTTGAGGGAGGTCAGGGCTAGCCTTGGTTTTAAAGTTTGTATTCCAGTTGGCTCTTTGTATATTTTTTCACATGCTGAATTGTTCTGCTCGAGGCGTGAATTAGTTAATTGTTTCATTGTTCATGATGGACTGTCAATTGTTTAGGGATGTAAATAATGATTGCTAATTGATTTTTGTTTACTTGATTAGTTAAAATAGTTGACTTGTTTGGAAGTGTTTGTATTTAGCTTGCAATGATATTGTTAACATTCATTTGCAGAATGTATATGGTGCATAGATTTTATGCATCATTTATACAATGTAAATGCAATGTATGGATTGGAATGTGAGGTGTTTCATTGTCATGTGATGATTTAGATTGTAAGATCATTTAGAATTATTAAAGGAAATTCATTGTAATGTAGTTTGTCTGTATGGAGAAGTGTTATTTGTAGGACAGTATGATTTTGATAACCCTTCTACATTTATTTGTATATTGGTTCATCATGTGTGTGTATATACTGTATATATATATATCTCTCTCTCTGTATATATATACAAGTATATATATATATATATATACTGCACCGACACACTTTATTCGAGCAAATACCCAGTATGTACCTGGCAAATACCTGGAATGCGCCGCTCCTCACCTCTGACAATCCCCGTTGTGTTTGCCTTCCCAGCCTGGGTTCATGCCTGGCTGATGGGCGGCTGATCTGTTAAATGATTGATTAGGATTTAATAGGCTGCAATGCTTCGCGTGTCTACCAGATGGCATAAATTCATGAATTGTAATGCAGTATATATATATATATACTGTGCAGTATTGCAGCCAGCGGGAATAAAATGCTTTAATCCCTGCCTGGAAAATACCTCAATGCACTCGGGCAGAAAACAGTCACAAACCTCAATACACCCGGTTATACCCGAATTCGTGGGACTAGTCGAGCTCGAATAAAGTGTGTCGCCAGTGTATATATATATATATAAATACTGTATATATACTGTAGTTGCATGATGAAGCCACTGTACAAATTCATGGGTGAAGGGTGGGTATCGGGCCTGTGTGGCTTAACCCCTTAATTACCTTTGTGGTTATTATCTGATAAGGTGTTTAAGGGGTTAATTGATATCTGAATGTAATTGCAATGTATTGTCTTTGTTTTGGCAATGTATTTTGTGGACAAGACAAGGATGTTGCTGGCGACGGACACTTCGCATTGATGAGGTCAGTAGTACTTTATTTATTTTAATATGCTAGTTAATGTTTTTAATAATGGGCAATGAATCTATTATCCATATCTGGATAATAGTTATTTTGCACATTATTGTACTTTAGGTGTTGGGGGGGAGGGTGTATGTATTGAATGTATAGGCCAGGTTTATTTTTTTTACATTCAGGGTTGGTTCCGTGGTTCTGCATGGGACCTCTGGAGACCACCTGTGGATCGCCTCGGGTATCCCACGGGTATCAGGCTGGTGGTTCCACGGGTGACATATGCGGGGATGAATATGTGTGGTCCCACTTCTGTGGGGGCACCGCCGACCCGTAGTCTGCGGGGATGAAGATGTGTGGTCCAACTTCTGTGGGGGTACCACCGACCCATAGGTGCTGGGATGATGATGTGTGGTCCCACTTCTGTGGGGGCACCGCGGACCTGTAGTGAGCACCCGTGAGTTCCCAGACCCCCGAGGGAACCACCCGAGGCCCTGAAGACACCTGTGGGTCTGACCCGGGGCTCCCAGACATCCTTGGGCCTACCGTGGGGACCCAATTGTGGCCCACGGTGACCCAAGAGACCACCTGGGGACCATGGTGCTGGCGGGACCCACCAGCAGGCCTCCAGAACCTGTTTAAAAAGGGCTGCTGGTACCCTGTAGGTCTGTCCAGGTGCCCCGTCAGCCCACCGGGGACTCGCGTGGGGCTGCATTATGAACCCTGTATTTAAAAGAATAAATCATGTATTTATGGTGGGGCACAGGGGGTGGGTAATGTATTTAATAAATAGAATGATGTTTAAGATTACAGTGAAGGCAGGGAAGCTTAACACACACAATAGGGGGAGGGTTTTTTACATAGATTACAGTGAAGGCAGGGAGGTTTAAAACACACAATAGGGGGAGGGGTTTTTACATAGATTACAGTGAAGGCAGGGAGGTTTAACTAGGGTGACCACCCGTCCCCCTTTTGCCGGGACAGTCCCGTTTTTTCGGTTGCTGTCCCGGTTTCCTGTGTGTCCCGGAAGTGTCCCGGTTTTTCCCCGTGTGTTCCCGTTTTTTTTTTAATGTCCGCGGCGGTGCGCGAGTAATTAGCTGCGTTGCGCGAGTGAGCGGCGGCGCGGAGGAGGAGACTGCAGCAGCCCGGCGGTGAGTATTTTTTTTCATGCCAGGGGTTGGGCTTCTCCTGTAGAAACATGCTGAGCCTTGCTGATTGGAGGATGCGGCCCGGCATTGAACAAAGTCCCGCCCCCACGGCATTTGCTAACTTTGCCAATCCCCTGCGTCCCGGCATTAAGCCCGCCCACGGCATCATCATTCTCCAAGTCCCAGCATGTGGGAATGGAAAGGAAGGGTGCCTTGGGGCAGGGGGCAGGGCCGGTGTGCCTTGGGGCAGTGCCAGGGTGCCTGGGGGCGGGACTTCCGCTTCCTGCTGCAGAGCACACGTGGTGTGTGTGTTTCTGCCCGCTCCTGGCTCCTTTGCGCGGTGTCTCCCCTTCTCTGCCCGCCCGGGGTGATAGGAGGTGGGTTTTTCTTCCTTTGCCTTCTGTCCTGGAGCTCCGGTCCCCTTGGCGCAGGGGCGGGCAGTGGTGGCTGCGCGGTGTCCCCCCATTCTGCCCAGGGATCCCGTGTCTGCCCGCCGGGGGAGGGGAGGAGGGGGGTGGGCGGCAGTTTGTACCTTTGCATCCCGGGCCCGGCGCTCCCATCTACCCCCCCCCCCCCCAATAAAAATGTATTTCAAATGTATTTATTTATATTCATTTATTTATTTTGATTTATTTATTTATTTTATGGGCGGCTTCTGTGTGTGAGTTTTTTTTATTGTGGTTAGCGGGGGTGGGTGAAGGGGGTATTAGCCCCAATGTTGGTTGTTTAGGGCTTGCAGGGGGGTAGCGGGAGGGGTTAACCCCTTCATGACCGTAGCGGTATTAACTGCTACGGTCGTGAAGGGGTTAAGTGCACCCGCAACCCCCCCGCAAGCCCTAAACTCACACCAAGGGCCAAATACCCCCTTCACCCACCACCGCTACCCACAATAAAGCGGGCACGGTGGGTTAACCCCTTCATTGCCTTAGCGACTCTACGCTATGGTAATGAAGCAGCATTTCTGTATTTTTAATAATATTGTGCAGGAGCAGGGGGTCCCCTGAGCATTAATTTCTGGCTCAGGGAACCCCCTGCTCACTGTAAAATATTTTTAAAATACAGAAATGCTGCTTCGTTACCGTAGCACATAGCCGCTAAGGTAAGGAATGAGTTCTTATTTATATATGTGTTTTATTCACAGTGTAGATGTGCAGAGGGTCTCCGGAGCAGAACCGCTGTGGTTTTAGGTCGGGGGAACCCTGCTCCCCGAGATACAGGCCCCTTTAGGGGGTGCCGTTATCCCTCTGCTTTGTTTACAGGCCGCGGTCACATGATCGGTACCTTTAAACGCAGAGGGATACCGGCACCTCATAAATGGGGCTGTATCTCGGGGAGCAGGGGTCCCCCGATCTGAAACAAACACGGTTTAGCTCCGGAGACCCCCTGCACATGTACACTATGAATAAAAATGTCCAGTACTGTATGTTAGGAATTATAGGGGACGGCTTCAAAGACAACAGCTCGCAAACGCCCCCATTTGTTTTTACACGGCATTGCAGTATTGCAGCCAGCGGGAATAAAATGCTTAAATCACAGCCGGGAAAGTAACGCAATACACTCCGGCCAAAAACGATACAAAACCGAACATCACCGGGATATATTCAAATTTGCGGAACTAGCCGAGTTAGAATAAAGTTGGTCGCCTCTGTACTTCAAGTGCAGTGTCCGAGTACGAGCACCGTGATAAGTGGTGGGCACCCCTGTTCACTGGATACCACAAGGGTATGGACCACACCAGGTTCCTGTTAATCAGGAACAACATAATTGATCATTGGTGGGCGGTAGCTGCCTATACTCCCCAGGAGGTGGCGGACGAGCTAGAGCACAGATATAGTGAGATAGAACAGAAGAACATCCTTCCTAAGGGGCCTAGTATTTTGTATGATGACATTGCCCCTGCAGAACCAGAGTGTTGGGTACTGCCAAGAAGGGCGGGTCACAGGAGGCTTCCCAAGTTGAGCCGGGCAGACAGGGCCATAGTGGCCAGGTATAGACAGTCACACAGGTACGAGTTCCCTTATGTGCCTGAACCCATCATGAGTGAGATAGAGGAGCACCGAGATAGCTGGCTCAGAGAGGCTGTGCAAGAGTACTTACGGACGAAGTTCGGTAAGGCAGGCTACCACAACGAGGATAAGATCAGTGAGGTTGTCCGGGCCTGAAGTGTGGGGAGGTGCATATACATGCACAGTGTGGTATATTGGCCAGAGTCTGGGTCGGTACAGCCATACTACATCACTGTTACTGATCATAATGGGCGGGAAGTTAGGAAGCCTGACCCGCGTCATTATTACTAAGAAGTTAGATTCTCCATGGTGGGAGGTACCTATTGTCATTAATTACACCATCTGCGTGGATGGTCTGAGTTTATATGCACAAATCATTTTGACTGTGTTTTGTTTCCCAGATTTGTTTACCTGCAGGATGGAGCTGCTAAAGTTAGGTCCAAGTGGGGACCATTGGATTCCACCTGAAGGAGAGTGTAGCCCAGGTAAGAAATGGGGGCTATATATCTTTCTCCTACTGGTGTAAGTCCTGCTAAGGGCAGGCTGCCAGTAGTTATCATGGGTTTCCCCCGCTTCAAGCCCTGCCGTGATTGGTGGAGGTAGGCACCTGACTCTGTGGCTGATACAAGAGACACAGGGGAGGGCCTGCTGACATCATGATGGGCAGGGCTATCTCTATTTAGTGGGCTGCTCCTGTGAGTCTGGAGGAGTTAGTTCAGTGCTGGAGAGAGGGGAGTGCTAACGCAGAGTCTGAGCTTGGAGCACGCCAGTGAGAGGAGAGGAGAGACTCAGCCACCTTGAGTAGAGCTGATAGCACAATAGTGCAGTGGACCAATGCCCCTCACCCTGCAGAGGGTGAGGGGAAAGTCAGCCTCACCCTGAGGACCTATAACTTGGGGTGGAAGGTGTGGGGTATTGGAGCTCCAGACAGCCCATCCTGAGGGTGTATTTCTGGAGGGAAGGAGAAGGAGGAAAAGCCTGTACCCTGCTGCTGTTGCTGTGTGCTATTGCTGTGTGCTGTGCTGTGTGCTGCTGATGCTGTTGGACAATAAAGACCAGTACTGATTTTATACAAAGACTGTGTGAGATTGAAATCTCTCGCCCTGGGACAAGGGATTTTCTGGGAGGGTTTCACCTTATTCATTAAGGCTCGCCAGAGATGTAGGCGTTGCACCACCGTTGCTAAGAAGATGGAGGCATATACCCCAGAAGCCTGTCCCTTTTATCCCCTATACCATCGCGGGAGACTCAGGCCCTCCTGTTCCTCACAGGTACGCACCACCCACATACACATAACCAGCCGTCACTACACCCTAGAGGTCCAGTCTGTGACCGGGGGGGGGGGGGGACATGGGTTAACTACTGTAGCCATGTATTACCTTGGCTACTAATCTGCTGTGCCTAACACATAAGGCTGGGTACCAGTGCAGGAAGTGTAGGGGTTAAATCTATGCCCTGTTGTAGTAAGCAGCTTCCTTGAGTGATAGGGGTGGTCTGTGGCCTAGGTGCTGCCCACCCTGGGATGAGACCTGAAGACCCGCCCCTGGTAACAGTGGGAGTGGCAGTTGGGAATTGACAGTTGACAGTTGACAGTTGGGAGTTGTCAGTCAGTTCTCCCCTCTCCCCTCAAGGGAGTGGGTCGTTGTTCTTTCCCCTTCCGCAGGGGAGTGGGAGCTGTTACCCCTTACTCCTCCAGGGAGTAGGGGAGCAATGGATAGACCTGGGGGTTGATTCCAGGGACCAGAGGAAATGCATTGTTGATTATGTATGGCTGTACTCAATAAAGACCAGTTGCTGTTTTTATAATCCTGCCTGTGACTGCAGTTTATCAGGGGGAGTGCAAGATGGTTTCCTGCAGAAACTGCACCCAGCTCTGCTGGGGCCTGCTGGAAATGGAGGCGCTCCACCCTTGAAAGAGCTGAGAATATCCTGAAAGCCTGTCCTGTCTTTCCCACTACCATAGGCAGAAACTCAGCAATTATTTAAGCCTCACAGGTACAGCGCAGCGAGAGTACAGGTAACAGTGAAATCTCCCTTGGGGTGGGGGAACACCTGTTACATACTGATCAATGAGTGTAATATCTGTCTGTATCCTTAAATTACTACAGCACCTTATTAATATAAAAAAACTCACACTTACATGTGCATCTCCACACTAAAGTTGAGGGTGCAGCATTCCCCAGCAAAGTAACTTAAAAAGAGTAGAGAAAAACAGACATGGCATAATACATTTTAATAACAATAAGTAAATAAAAGTGGATGCACTCACAAACGACTATGTTAAAAAGGCATTGGTGAATTTTTTCCAGCCTTGTGTTCCTCCGCTCCTGTCCAGCTCTCCCACGTCTGTCCCTCTACCTTGTGGCTAATGGGTTGCTCTGTGGTATTTGACTATTTGAGCAGCTCCCGTGTGCCTCTGTGTCCCTGCTTCACAGTGGCTCTCTCAGGCTTCACACAGCCTGGTTTGTGCCTTCCGATTCAGTGCCTAACAGGGTCCGGTTTGCGCAGCATCTCAGAGGTTGGTCAGGGGTTAGCTGATTCATCAGTTGCCGATTTTTAGGAGTACGGTGGCTCACACTGGCAAAAATTAATCAAACGCGTTTCGCAATTAACTTCCTCAGTGAGGTAGCTAATTGCGAAACGCATTTGATATTACTCTCTGTTCTGTGTTGTTTGTGTGTCTGTTTGTTTTTTCCCACATATATCTGCTTGATAAGGTAAACTGAGCCCATTCGATGGAGGACTTCCTCTTTTCTTTACAAATTGCTTTGGAGGTGTTGGAATCACCTCCCTGGACTCTGGCAGCAGGACTTTTCAGACACTAGGACTACTACATATTAGTATATATTTTATTTGTATACAATTTATTATTGTGGATCTTGGTGGTTGATTGGTGCTACTTTCTCTATTTTTATACATCCTGATCAATGTTATCATTAAAAAAGCAGTGGCGTCTTAAATAAGATAAACTATGTAATGAATGTGACACCCATTATTTTACCTTTACAGCTGTCGGAGAAGTACGGCTCAGTGTACACTTTATACTTCGGGTCACGTCCTGTTATTATTCTTTGTGGCTACCAAACATTGAAAGAAGCCCTCATCGATCAAGGAGACGAGTTCAGTGGCAGAGGAAGGCTGCCTACAATGGACAGAATTATCCAGGGATATGGTGAGAAACCTGTGTACATTACATTCTCTCTAGGGATACATCCCACTCTCTCCCACTACTTCAATTCCAGACTTACTGTATTAAGCTCATCCATTTCCTTCATATGCTTGCCCTCAGAGCCATAACCTCACAAATTCCTATTTTCTCAATTATTAATCCATTCATTCTAAAGCAAGACTTTCCTCAACGTTTTATATTAAAGAGAAAAGCTTTTTTTTACAAACTTGTGAGAAAAGCGTCAATAAAAAACACAGTCTGAGGTTATGTCACAGAATAACACGTGCATTTATTCAAATCAAGTGCACATGGGAGTTAGCTTCAACACAAAAAGCTCTCCAACAGATAATACGATATGCCATATATTTATACCCTAAAAACTAAAATAAAACTCACTCCCTTTATGGGGGGCTTGTGCGTCACTAAATATTACATAATTTTGTTAATACATAACAATACTAAAGCTGATGTTAGTTTGTTATACATAACAGTACTGAATAAATGTACATAAGCTAAAAATCATTATGGGTTTAATGTGATTTTTTCTGTTCTGCCACCTTGCATATGAGTATGAGAAACAGTTGTACTGTAAGAATCTGAACTTATCTTAGACTGCTAACGAGGCTTCTCATTATTATCTGGCCTGTTTACACTTTCATTTGGAGCTGGTTGGATGAGGAAAGATCAATAAACATCAGCTAGGAGCGAAAACTTTCCATACTCTCGTCCACACATACATTCACACAGATTTTTTTTCACATAGAAAGATGACACAAAAGACTACAAAGACAAGACAAAATGGCGGACTAAAGTAGTCAAACAAAATGGCTTCTTAGACCCTAATGCTGTTTACATCAGACCCCCTAATGTCTCAACTTTGTCATTTGTATGGCTTCTTCTTTTGCTCTTTCTAACAAAAACATTTTTCTAACAGGCATGCTGTTTGCCTGTAAGTTACATTTTCTCTTTGTTCTGTTTTCTTCATTTTGTTTTCAATTATTTTGATTTAGTAAAAAAAAAGGCAACTCCAAGGCATTCTGTAGCTAGTTATGTGCAAAACATTTACACCTTCCTTTAATGTAATGTTTCTTTATACAGACTACAGTACTTATCTGTAGTAGTTTTTCACTTTCTGATTTCCATGCTTTGATAGAAACCCAAAGCAGAATTAAATAGTGTGGTGACTCTCTTGGAAAGGAAGCCTCTCACAAGAGTCAACAACTCTACATTACATGTAGCATTGTCAACATAGTTCTGTACTTTAAGATTTCAATCGATTCCTTGGCTTTAAAATCTGATCCCTGCATGTTTTTCCACCTTTAAGACCCACCTTAAGACACAATTGCTTAAAGAAGCATATGAATAGCACTGTAGATATTCTGAACACATGATACATATAGCTTGGCCCCCTGCAGACGCACTTACCAGAACTCCCTCCTACTGTCTCTGTACGTTCTCCCTACCTACCAATTAGACTTCCTTAATGTTACTTTAATGTCTAAAGCACTTATTCCCATGATCTGTTATTTATATTATCTGTTATTTATTTGATTACCACATGCATTACTACTGTGAAGCGCTATGTACATTAATGGCGCTATATAAATAAAGACATACAATACAATACAATGTCCTGGTTCTCATTAGCCTCATTGGAAAACAAGTTAATGATGACAGGAATAAAGGTTGTTAATACTACATATACATGACATGCTCCAGGATACAGTATTTTTGTTTTACAGGGGTTATTTTGAGCAGTGGTGAGCGCTGGAGTGCAGCTGCGACGCTTTACTCTTATGACCCTGAGGAATTTCGGGAGTGGGGAAAAGGAGCATTGAGGAGAGGATCCAGGAGGGCTCAGTGTCTGGTGGAGGTGCTCAAGACATATAACTTATGAATAGGACTGTTAGTGTAAGCTCTCATTGAGGTTTGTGATACTGTAGGTTGTGTCTTCTAGGGCAGCGTGCGCAAACTGGGCGGTGCACCTCCCAGGGGTGCTAGATTTCTGGTGGAGCGTGACAGTTTAGAGGTCCTGCGCTCTCTCACCCCAGGCATTTAAATAAATGCTGGGGGACCATACGATGCCCTCTATAAACCCACTTACATTCCTCATAGGTTTCTTTTCAAGCAAGGTGCGTTCGGCTCTCAAACGTATGTTTTACCAGTCAAAAAGACTGTATAGGATATATATAGAAATTCTACAATTACGTATCATCTTTTATGTTTCTAACTGCCTTAGAAATTGACATTATCGAACATCTATTGTGTGTGATACCTTTTAATTGACAACATTTTACAGGACGCCTTCTCTCATTTCATCAAGTTATAAATAACAACAAGCATTATGAAATGTTATAATCACTAGATCCCTTATTTTCTCTTAAGACCTAGAACTGGGTGATTAACCCCTAGGGTGCCATTATGACATGGAATGTCTTGACACAAGTCTCTTGGGAGAGAATCGTTCAATCCAAGAGTGAACGTGATCGGAGAGAAGTGGAGCACCCTCCACTTCTGTTATTATCACATGTGGTCGCTTCCCCAGTGATTATGTTCTTGGAAGATCGGTGGCACCCTAAGGGTTTATTGGATTTGAGTCCAACAATACCAAATGTATGACTACAACATTGAAAGTCCCTTTTTTTCTTCTTCAATGTTTGGGGTTTTCCCACTGAATTTTAGAAATATCCACTATAAACTATTAGCCCTTGAATAGTGCTTTCCTCCGTATAGCGCCAAATCGGTGGTATTGGAGTTAAAAGAGTAAAGGTCATTATTTGAAACCTGCTAATGAGAGAGGTTGTTCCTAAATGTTTGTTGTAGAGTTTTTAGCCTATTAACAAAAAGTACTGTGTCACAGACAAAGATGAGAGACACTCTTTCTATTATTGACTGTCGCAATACATCCAGTTAAGGCCGTGATTACACTAAAATAAAGCACAGAGCGATGCCCGCGGGGAAAAAGGAAATTACATTGCTAACATCATAGTGATTATACCAATGGCGAACAGCCGCGGCACCGTACTGCAAAGTGACAGACTGGAGAGGAGACAGGATTTTGTTTTGGGCAGGTACCGTTGCGTCACATGAATGGTTCAGCCAATGAGGGCGAACAGCTCATGGCCCCCCTCCGCCACGCCTCCCTGTCTCTTGCTTTTCAGTTTCCCTGCTATAATCAAGATGCCGCGTCGGCGCACACGAGTGACGTCATCAGATTGCGCAGCCACCCACCGCATGTGGTCTGATGCAGCGACCGTTTTTCGAACACTTCACGCGCTTATGTACCATCGAATCCCGATTTTGAAACCGCGGATGAATTCCAGCCTTCCCGCACAAGATGCGAGCACGGCGAGTGCAGAAAACGCATTTAGTGTTCTGGCTTTAAAACATTTAAAACATGAAATTGACCAGTGACTCTACAGTAGCACAGGCCGCACAGTGACACAGTAGCACAGTAGCACCGTAGCACAGTAGCACAGTAGCCAGTCCACAGTGACACATACACAGTACACAGTAGCACAGTGACACGTACACAGTACACAGTAGCACAGTGACACAGTGCACAGTAGCACGTAACACACGTAGCACTGCACAGTAACACAGTAGCACAGTAGCACAAGAGCCAGTCACAGGCATCACGTGGCACAGTAAGGCCTCTTCCCCTGCGCTCGTTGCGCGGGCGGCTATGTCGTGAGTTCCCCACCAGCAGGGGAATCCTTGCGAGCCGGTCCCGGTCCCCCCTGGCGCAAGCTGACTACACGCTGTGGCGCGTCAGCCGCTAGGAGACACAAGAGAATGGTGTTTCCTAGCGTTGCCGCGTCACGTGTGTGGACTGTGAGCCAATGGGGAGGGAGGCTTCGGAAAGGAGAGGCTTCGGGGAGCGGGGAGGAGTGTGGAGTGAAAGCAGGTGAATGCATGTCTGTGTGTGTGTCTGAGTGCATGCGTGCCTGTCTGTGTGTGTGTCTGAGTGCGTGTGTGCCTGTCTGTATGTGTATGTGTGTGTGTATGAGTGCGTGAGTGCCTGCCTCTGTCTGTGTGTGTATGAGTGCGTGAGTGCCTGCCTCTGTCTGTGTGTGTGTGTGTGTGTGTGTGTATGAGTGCGTGAGTGCCTGCCTGTGTGTGTGTGTGTGTGTGTGTGATATGAGTGCCTGCCTGCGTGTGTGTGTGTGGTGTGTATGTGTGTATGTATGAGTTGCCTGCGTGTGTGTGTTTTTAACTTTACCTTCAGCAGCTCCAGCCTCCAGCCCGAGTCCGTGGAGGGAGGGAGGGGGGGGGGAGAGTAGACGGGTCCCTCCTGCAGCCCGTGGGGGAGGGGGGGAGACTAGCGGGTCCCTCCTGCACCCGCCCGTGGAGGAGGGGGGGGGAAGTAGCGGTCCCTCCTGCAGCCCGTGGGAGGGAGGGGGGGGGGGGATATACGGTTCCTCCGCTCAAGACCCGCCCCCTCCCTTGTCAACCTCCACCCCTCCCTCCCACCTCCCGCTCAGCTCCCTCCCCTACAACCGCATATCGCGTCTGTTATCTCAGTGCACCGCCTGTCTGCAGTCGGGTCGCTGACTCTGGGAGCGGGCCTTAGCCTACCACAGTAGCACAGTAGCACGTAGCACAGTAGCACAGTAGCACAGTAGCACAGTACACAGTAACACAGTAGCACAGTAGCACAGTACAACAGTAGCAACGTGACACTAGCACATTAGCACAGTAAGCACTGTGGCCATTGCACAGTACACAGTGGCACAAGTGGCCACAGTTGCACAGTAACACGTGGCACAGTGGCAACAGTAACACAGTGCACAGTGGCACAGTGGCACAGTAGCACGTGACACAGTAACATAGTAGCACATAGCACGTAGCACAGTAGCCAGTAGCAACAGTAGCACAGTAGCCACAACAGTAGCACCAGTAGCACATAGCACAGTGACACATAGCACCAGTAGCACATATACACAGTACACAGTAGCACAGTACACAGTAGCACAGTAACACAGTAGCACAGTAGCAGTGACACAGTAACACCGTAGCACATACACGAGCACAGTACACGAGCAGTAGCATCACAGTACCAGTAGCACAGTACACATCCAGTAGCACATTAGCATTCACAGTGGCACAGTGGCACAGTGACACAGTAACACAGTATCACAGTGACACAGTACCACACACAGTAGCACAGTAGCACAGTGACACAGTATGCACATAGCACAGTAGCAACACGTAGACACAGTAGCACTAGTGACCACACTAGCACATATAGCACGTAGCACACCAGTAAGCACATAGCAGCACATTAGCCACAGTAGCACTAGCACAGTAGCACAGTACACAGTAGCACAGTAGCACAGTGACACAGGGACACAGTAAGTCACAGTAGCACAGTGACACCGTAGCACAGTCACAGTAGCACAGTACACAGTAGCACAAGTAGCACAGTACACAGTAGCACAGTAGCCAGCAGTAGCACAGTAACACAGTAGCACAGTATAACACAGTAGCACAGTGACACATGACACAGTAGCACAGTAGCACAGTAGCACAGTGACACATGTATGACACAGTAAGCACATAGCACAGTAGCACAGTGAGCACAGTAGACACAGTAGCACAGTGCACGTAGCACAGTAGCAACAGTAACACAGGGACCCCACTAGTCACATTACACATTAGCACATTACACAGGACCCGGTAGCACAGTAGCACGTAGCACAGTATCACAGTACACAGTAAGCACAGTGACACAGTAACACAGTATCACGTAGCACAGTATCACAGTAGCACAGTAAGCAACAGTAGCACATTGGACACAGTAACACAGTACACGTGCACAGTAGCAGACACAGTAGCACAGTTGCACAGTGCCAGTGACAAGTAGCACAGTAGCCAGTAGCACCGTAGGCACAGTGACACAGTAGCACAGTACACAGTAGCACAGTATCACAGTACACAGTAGCACAAGTAGCACATAGCACAGTAGCACAGTGACACACAGTAGCACAGTGACACAGTGCCACCGTAGCACACAAGTAGCACGTACACAGTGACACAGTAGCACAGTAGCAATCAGTAACACAGTAGACACACAGTAGCACCGTGACACAGTACACAGTAGCACAGTAGCACAGTAGCACAGTAGCACAGTACACAGTAGCACACAGTAGCACAGTAGGCACAGTAGCCATTGCACAGTAGCACAGTAGCACAGTACACAGTAGCACAGTAGGCACAGTAGCACATGAGCACAGGACACGTAGCACAGTAGCACAGTAGGACACAGTGACCAGTCGCACAGTAGCACATACACATACACATACGTAGCACGAGTAACAAGTAGCACAGTAGCACAGTATCACAGTAGCCAACAGTAGCACATAGCACCGTAGCACAGTAGCACAGTACACAGTGACCCAGTCGCAATAGAAGTACCCAGTGACACAGTACACAGTAGCACAGTAGCACGTAGCACATACACGGACACATAGCACAGTAGCACACGTACACAGTAGCCGTGACACAGTACATAGCACATAGCACAGGCACAGTAAGCTCCAGTAGCACAGTAGCCACAGTAGACACAGTGGAACACAGTAGCAACAGTAGCACAGTAACACAGTAGCACATAGCCAGTAACAGTAGCACAGTACACAGTGACACAAGTACACAGTAGCACATTACACAGTGACACATAGCACAGGACACGTAGCACTGACCAGTAGCACAGTAGCAAGTCGCACGTACCGTGACCAGACACAGTAGCACATTGACAGTGCAGCATATAAGCCATATGCCACAGTAGCACATTCAAGATACACAGGACACAGGCAGCCACAGTACACAGTAGCACAGTAGCACAGTAGCACAGTAGCACAGTGACACGAGACAGTACCACGACGCACAGTAGCACAGTGACAAGCGTACGTAGACAGTCACAAGTAACAGTAAGCACAGTGACAACCCAGTTAGCACAGTAGCACAGTAGCAACAGTAGCACAGTGGCAGCCAGTAGACACAGTACACGTAGCACAGTAGCACAGTACACAGTAGCACAGTAGCACATAGCACACTGACACAGTAAGCACAGTAGCACAGTAGCACAGTAAGCACAGTACACAGTACACAGTAGCACAGTAGCACAGTGACATAGTAGCAAGTAGCACAGTTGACCAGTAGCACAGTAGCACAGTGCACAGTGACCATGCACAGTAGCACAGTAGCACAGTAGCACAGGTGACACAGTAGCACAGTAGCACAGTAGCACAGTGACACAGAGGTAGCACAGTACACGTACACAGTAGCACTAGCACAGTAGCACAGTAGCACAGTGACACAGTTAGCCACAGTAGCACAGTGACCAGTAGCACAGTAGCACAGTAAGCCTGGAGAAGGGATCCGACCCCTTTGCGTCTATTTTCGTGGCCGGCTCAATTATAGCGTTTCCCACCGGCAGGGAAATCCTCGCGGTCAGGTCCGAGTCCCCCTGGCTGCAGCTGATCACACGCTGTTGGGAGCGTCAGCGCTAGGGACGCATACACAGATGTTTTCCTAGCTGTCGACGCTTCAGTTGTGTGTGGCTGTGGAGCCAGGTGGGAGGGAGGATGCTGGGAGGGGAGAGGTTTACGGGAGGGGGAGAGTGGGATGAAAGCAGGTGGTGACCTGTTGTATATGTGTGTGCTGAGTGGGCCTGTGTGTGGCCTGAGTGACCTGTCTGTGTGTGTGTGTGGTGTCGTGTTGTGTGTGTGTGTGTGGTGTGTTGTGTGTGTGTGTGTGTGTGTGGGTGTGTGTGTGGGTATGAGTGTGTGTATGTGGTGCCTGTCTTTGTGCGTGCCGTCTCGTCTGGTGTGTGTGTGTATGCGTGCGTGAGGCCGCCTCTGTGTTGTGTGTGTGTGTGTGTGTGTGGTGGTGGTGCGTGCAGTGCGTGGGTGTGTGTGTGTGTGGTGTGTGTGTGTGTATGTATGCGTGCTGCTGGTTGTGTGTTTGTGTATGAGTGCCTGCGTGTGTGGCCCGTGGGAGGAGGGGTGGGGAAGAGTAGCGGGTCCTCCGCCAAGCCCACGCCCCCCCTCCGTCTGTCAAATCCTCGCACAGTTCATCCTCCCAACCTCCGCTCCCGGCCCTCACTCATGCCGTCGTCCCCTTCATCTGGCGCCCCCCCCCCAACACTTTGGCAACCCCCCCCCCGCTCGCGAGAAAAGCATCCTGTAGACAGCAGGATCGCGGTACAGCGAGTTGCACGACGCGCCGGCAAGCAAGCCAGCGCGTGCGGACGCGGTGCAACGTACCTTAGCCAACACTAGTAGCACAGTAGCACAGTAGCACAGTGACACAGTAGCAACAGATAGCACAGTAGCACATACCTGGAGCACAGTAGCACAGTAGCAGCAGTATCACAGAGCAGTTGACGTCACAGTACACAGTAGCACAGTGAAGGTACACCGTAGACTGAGTAGCACAGTAACCAGTAGCACAGTAGGCGACAGTAGTCACCAGGGCACAGTAGCAGCAAGTAGCACAGGTACCAGTAGCACAGTCCGGCACGTGCGACACAGTAGCACACGTGATAACAGAGCACAGGACGACACAGTAGCACATAGACTTAACAACAGTAACAGTAGCCCAGCGCACAGTAGCACAGAAACACTGTTGAACACATAGCGACAGTAGCAACAGTAGCACCGTAGCACAGTAAGGCACCAGTGACACAGTTGAACATACAGTAACACAGTGCACAGTAACACACATACGGACAGTGACACCCAGTAGCACAGTAGCACAGTAGCACAGTAACACAGTAGCACAGTAGGCACAGTAGCACATAATAGCACGTAGCACAAGTCGTAAGCCAAGTGATACACAGTAGCAAAACCAGTGACACAGTGCAATAGCACAGTAGCACAGTAGCACCAGAACACAGTAACACAGTAGACAGAGAGCACGTGCAAAGTGACACGTAGTCGATACTGCTGCGCAATGTTATTCGAGCTATTGCCCGTTATTGCGCAGCAGTAGCCTGGCGCGCGCCGAGAGTGACGGGCGCGAGCCGCGAAGCAGCGAAGAGCGCCTCCTCTGGCGCTCTCCTACCGCGCCGGTCCGCCGGTCCCCGGACCCCCTGCGCTTGTCCCGTCGATCGGGGACCAGGGCTCCAGCGTGGGGACCTGAGACGCTGCGTGCAGGTGGGCGCACGACTCCCGAAGCGACGCTGACGCGCGTCTATACGCACGGCACGCCGAGGGGCGGCCACTAGCCAGCCCGGGAAAATCGCCCGGCTTGCGGTACCGGCACACTTTATATAAAGTTGTGTCGGTAGTTAGTGAAGTACAGTACACAGTACACAGATGGCACGTGCACAGTAGCACTGTACAACAGTAATCAGTAGCACCTTAACACCGTGCACATGAACACAGTAACACAGTAGCACAGTAGCACAGTAGCACAGTAGCACAGTAGCACAGTAGCACAGTAGCACAGTAGCACAGTAGCACAGTAGCACAGTAGCACAGTAACACAGTAACACAGTAACACATTTACACAGTAACACAGTAGCACAGTAGCACAGTAGCACAGTAGCACAGTAGCACAGTAGCACAGTAGCACAGTAAGGCCTCGGTCCCGCTGCGCTCGTTGGCGCGTGCGGCGGGTCGCGAGTTCCCCACCAGCAGGGGAATCCTCGCTAGCCGGTCCCGGTCCCCCCTGGCGGCACAGCTGACTACACGCTGTAGCGCGTCAGCCGCTGGAGACACCAGAGAATGGTGTTTCCTAGCGTTGACGCGTGACGTGTGTGGCTGTGAGCCAATGGGGAGGGGAGGCTTCGGGAGGAGGAGAAGCTTCGGGGAGCGGGGAGGAGTGTGGAGTGAAAGCAGGTGAGTGCCTTTCTCTGTGTGTGTGTCTGAGTGCGTGCGTGCCTGTCTGTGTGTGTGTATGTGTGTGTCTGAGTGCGTGCGTGCCTGTCTGTGTGTGTATGTGTCTGAGTGCGTGAGTGCCTGCCTCTGTCTGTGTGTGTGTGTGTGTGTATGAGTGCGTGAGTGCCTGCCTGTGTGTGTGTGTGCGCGTGTGTGTATGAATGAGTGCCTGCGTGTGTGTGTTTAAACTTACCTTCCAGCTCCAGCCCGAGTCCGTGGAGGGAGGGGGGGGAGAGTAGCGGGTCCCTCCGCTCAAGCCACGCCCCCCTCCCTGTCAAACCGCCCACCTCCCGATCAAACCTCCCACCTCCCGCCCACCTCCCGCTCCGGCTCCCGCTCCCTACAGACCGCAGATCGCGGTCTGTGTATCTCAGCGCACCGCCTGTCAGCAGCGCAGGTGCGCTGACTCTGGGAGCGGGGCCTTAGCCTAACACAGTAACACAGTAGCACAGTAGCACAGTAGCACAGTAGCACAGTAGCACAGTAGCACAGTAGCACAGTAGCACAGTAGCACAGTAGCACAGTCCTGTACACATTACAATTCATCCATTTATCTGCAAACGAAGAAACAGAATCCATGAAATTGAAACAAAACTTCCGCGATATGCGCAGGTGCCTGGGGCGATTGGCCGCGTTCATGCTGCGTGGGGAACAGCAGAGAACTTAAAACATCACTGGAACTTTTTGAACTTTTTGAACTTTTTGAAGCCAAACGTTTTAGAGAAATTAACCACACTTTTTCCTGTGAAACGTGTGAAATGGCACTCCTGACACTTTTTCTTAATGTTTTTTTTCTAAGTAAAAGTGAATTTCAAATGTGAAAGTAACAAAATTGAGCAAAAATGCTATGTTCATTGACTTTTTAGCACCACCCAAACGTTTTGCAAACTTTTTGGATCAAAGTAAATTTTTTCACGAATTTAAAAGGGTGACATTTGTCAAGTTGTATTAAGCCCTCTAAAAATGTGTCCATATCTATCAAAGAGAAAATGCAATCTTTTTCATAGCTGTATAAGGGAGGCACCATTGCAAACATAGCTCAGAGCTGCTTAACCAATCTAATTCTAAAGACGACAAATTCATTTGGGGTACAAAATCTATAAAAAAAATTAAATTAAAAAAAAAAACAGATACAGAGTTCTTATCCACATATTCAGAGAATTCATAATGTTCGGTGCATCAACTGGGTGCTCCAGTTTCCCCCCAAAAAAACCTTCATTTTGTTCATACAGAAATCAAAAAGATAGCAGTACTGTATATAAAAGATAAAATACACTCGCGCACACACGCATATGTACAGTGTATATTAATTTCTGGATTAATAAAATTAAGATTTCGTGGGGAAACTGGTGCACCCATCCTCTTTTCTCTGTTTCTTTGTCAATAACTGTAGTTAGAAAACATGCTGAATTAGATTATTTTAAAGTCAACAATCAAGCCAATGTAGCTAACTTAAATAGAATGTAAAGTAAACCTTTGCCAATCCCAATGTAAAATAAAGGATGGAATATTATTGCATTAACCCTAATATTTGCCACTTGTGGTCCAATGTCGGACCGGGTGGAGGGAGGAGGGAGTAAAGCTGAAAGCTGTAAGCTGTGGAGTGTGGAGAGAGGCGCCCGCAGCACATCCCCTGCATTCTCCATGCACCGCACTGATGCGCCCATGAGCCGATGCGTCCCCCCCTAGGCCGATCCGCCCCCCCCTGCGCCGATCCATCCCCCCCTGCGCCGATCCGTCCACCCCCACAGCCGAGTGCCGATGCGCCCACCCCCAAAGCCCTGCACCGCTCCGCCCACCCCCAAAGCCCTGCACCGCTCCGCCCACCCCCAAAGTCCTGCGCCGATCTGACCACCCCCAAAGTCCTGCGCCGATCTGACCACCCCCCCAGCCCTGCGCCGATCCGACCACCCCTCCAACTTTGCGCCGATCCCTGCAGGCAGCCCCACGATGACTCCCAGCAGCTGACACCGGAGTAAGGGGAGTAGGGGGCTGTGAGTGTGGTGTGTGTGCGGTGTGTGTGTGGTGTGTGTGTGGCATGTGTGTGGTGTGTGTGTGGTATGTGTGTGTGGTGTCAGTGTGCTGTGTGTGCAGTGAGTGTGCTGTGTGTGCAGTGAGTGTGTGTGTGTGTGCAGTGTGTGTGTGTGTGTGTGCAGTGAGTGTGTGCAGTGTGTGTGTAGTGAGTGTGTGCGTAGTTAGTGTGTGCGCAGTGAGTGTGTGCGTGTGCAGTGTGTGCGTGCGTGCAGTGTGTGCAGTGAGTGTAGTGTGCGCAGCGAGTGTAGTGCACGCAGTGCGTGCAGTGTGAAGTGCGTGCAGTGAGTGTAGTGCGCGCAGTGAGTATAGTGCGCGCAGTGAGTGTAGTGTATGCAGTGTGTGCAGTGAGTGTGCAGTGAGTGTGCAGTGAGTGTAGTGAGTGCAGTGAGTGTAGTGTGCACAGCGAGTATGGTGTGCGCAGCGAGTGTACTGTGCGCAGCGAGTGTTGTGCGCACAGCGAGTGTAGTGTGCGAAGTGTGCGTAGTGAGTGTCGTGCGGGCAGCGCGTGTCATGTGGGCAGTGAGTGTAGTGTGCACAGTGTGCTGTGAGTGTGCGCTGAGAGTGTGTGCAGTGTGTGTGCAAAAAAACAACAAAAAAAGCTGTATGTGTTTTTTTTCCCTGAAATTTTAATTAGACCTACTGGCGCACTTAATGAAAATTAATTGGACCGCAAAGGGTTAAACCGCCAAGATGTTCTGAAGTTTGGAATGATATCTGTAATCAGATCCCCTCAGTTGGCACTTTGGAATATGTGTGTCAAAGGAGGAAAAGTAATTCATGCATCTATACATGGGAACAAACTATTATATCACAAAGGAGGTTAATTACTAAAGTCTCCCAGCTGCCAAAATTGGGCATAGTCTGTGCAAAAGAAATGCATTATCAAAGGAAACAGTCCCATAGCTTTCAATGGTATTCC
Organism: Ascaphus truei; assembly: GCA_036426205.1. NCBI lineage: Eukaryota > Metazoa > Chordata > Amphibia > Anura > Ascaphidae > Ascaphus > Ascaphus truei. Next base: position 95,896 of record WSYH01000719.1, read on the forward strand.
TTTTCTGTGATAAATATGGCTTGTTTTTTTTACACTGGTTTTCCCCTACATTTGTAGCTGGCAGACATTAGCATGTAGACCCCAAAGGGGGTCTTTTCTAAAGTTTTGTGGTTGCAGAACAGGGGGGGGAGAAACAGATTTATTTTAGAAAAACTACATTGGTATTCCTATTCTTTGATAATGCTGTTTATTTCCATTGGGTTTGTCCAGTTTTGCTGTTGAGATACTTTAATTAGACGCTAAGTGTTCACATAGAGCATCCCTATACAAACTTTGTATATGGCTTAGAGCATGTGTTCTTGAACCACTTGTACTTGAACAAAGGGGAACATTATAGCCAACAAGGTGCAGAAGGGAAGCATATATTTTGGAGACTAAGAAGTGCTAAAGCAAAAGTCCTGCTCTGAAGGTGGGGGGTGGGAGGCGCAGGGGAAATGTGACAAAGTAATTCTTCACTGAAAATGTGGTGTATTAATAGAACAGCTTCCCAGCAGAGGTGGTAGAGAAGGGCCCGTCAATTAATCCTCCAAAGGGGCCTTATCAGAAAACATTTAGGAGTTGAGCGGTGTAGATAGATTTTTAAGTTTATTGTAATGTCATTTTAGATATTTTTAAACTGTTAAATACTATACAGTATTTCATTATTCTCCAAGAATTTGTAACTTCTGTTACATACTGTACATATTTACATTACCTTAGCTGATAAGGGAGTTTAAGTGTGAAAACCAGTTGTTACTGTAACTGACTAAGAATCTAGCATGAAATTAACTGCAGCAGGGTGGTCTAAGGCTAAGGTCCCGTTGCACGCGTCCGCACGGCTGGCTTGCTTGCCGGCGGCGCGTGCAACTCGCTGTACCGCGATCAGCGGGCTACAGGATACTTTTCTCGGAGCGGGGGGGCGTGGCCAAATGGGTCGGGGGGGCGCGGCCATGACGTGAGGGGGCGCGGCCATGACGTGAGGGGGGGCGGGGACCAAAACAAAGCAGGCTCACAGCACTTGCCATTCGTTGAAGGGAGCCAGTCTATGATTGGCCCCTTCGCGTACCATGTGACGCGTTGCCGCAAGAGAACACCATTCTCTCGTGTCTCCTGCTGGCTGCCGCGTCACAGTATGTCGCAAGTTACAAGTGAGGAGGGACTGGGACCCGATCGTGAGTTCAAACCGGAATGGTAAGTTGAGCTCACGCCGCCGCCCGCGCCAACGGGCGCATCGGGTCCCAGCCCTAAGTGTCACATTAAGGCTCTGTGGGGGCTTCTGTACATTTGCTCTGCTGTAATACACTCTACCACAACGTTTCCAAACTAGTGGTCTGCAAAGGAAATCAAAGCTGATTAGCATAGAAACAAGAGGATCATAAATATTCTAAAAGATTAAAGATTCTACGGGCATCTGAGCCTCCCAAAAGGTAGCGAAGTACTGTACAGGCTGGGTAAGCCCAATGCACTACATCTGCTCTCAAAGTTAATGTGTTTATGTAAGTTTATTCCACCAAATGTAATAGGAAATACATAAGTTAGTTTTCAATTATCCAATATTTTTCCAATGATAGACTCGTTTGGAGAAATGTTCATCAGTAAATCACTTTACCCTGTCTACCCTCAACATATGTAAATATGAAAATACTAATTATGGTAGTTACATTAGCTGCAGTTTTCAATACCATGTAATAAACAAGCATGAGACTTCTACACAGATGCAGTGTGTACACAAGATTTCATGACCTTGCACGTGTCTGCATCAGTCATACAGACTATAATAACAACTCTGTTTTTCCACTACACCAGGAATAAACCTGCACATTTCTAGGACTAATACAGCTGCTAAAACTTTGCACTGTTACATGGGTTGTCAACTAAACCTCACTATTACAAGTCAGAACTTTTCAATGAAAACAGTAATTATTTTGATCCAGAATTCACTCTCACTTATTTGGGTCTGCAGACTTTGACAGCAATGTACCATATGACTAATCTAAGACTGTAATCTCATTCCATTATCTTGCAAAAAGAAGTAACATTTTCTCTCCACTCCAGAGTCACCAGTCAATCCCACTAATAACTTCGTCCAGGCTGTCTCCAATGTCATCTGCTCTGTTGTCTTTGGGAACCGGTACGAGTACGATGACGTGAAGTTTCTGAAGCTGCTCAATATGTTTAATGAAACCTTCATTCTTATGAGCTCCACCTGGGGACAGGTAAAATGCTTTAGATTTCTAGATAAGGGGGAGGCTGCACCAGGTCTCCTGCTCAACAAAGCTTTTCAATAACCCAAAATATCATGTATTCTAAAAAAAATATAATGCACCAACGTAGCAAATCTGAATGAAGCAATGCACTTCCACGCACTCCTATTAGCACAGTAAGTGCCTATTCACAAAGCTGTGATAAATGGTTTAATGGTCGATACAATAAATGCCCTTATTGCGCGATACTGCCTGCTTTGTGAATTCATAAAGCAGTGATAACACTACAGTATCGCACTAGTGGCAATTTTCTGTCACATGGTTTACTCCAACCAATCAGATTGTGAGATACAGCAGGGCCCCGGGTACACGGTGGGTTCCGTTCCAGAGGCCCGCTGTATAGTGAAAATCGCCGGAAAGCGGATCCGGCGATTTTCAGTGCTGCGCATGTGCAAACTGGCATTTTCGCCATTCTGCGCATGTGCAACCAGCGGTCTGCGCATGCGCACCGGGTGCACCCACCCGTTCTGCGCATGCGCGATTTTAAATTCAACATGGCGGCCCCCTTCTTGGTGCCGCCGTATCAGCGGATCGCCGAAAAGCGGAGCGCCGAGAAGCGGGGCCCTGCTGTATACCATTTGATGCCTCACAATGGTATATCTCACAATCTGATTTATTGGTTGGAGTAAACCAGGTGATGGCAGACATCTTGTATTTGGTGACGTCATCTTAAAGGGGGAGAAGCACAGCTTTCATGATTGGCTGGCTTCCCTCCCTTTACATGACTCACATCCAAAAAAGTGGTTATGTCACATGGTACATCGTCCAATAGGATTGGAGATGTTTTATTTGACAGTAAAATGTGACTTCACAGGCCTTGTATGAGGCCTGTTCTGTCTCATTTGACCTCAAGAAGCCGACTGGACCACTTCCAACCCCTGGAAAGGATTACAATACAGAACAGAAGATTGACGAAAAGAATATACAACTTACCTGAAGCTGAGGATGATGGCGTCTTTGGTCGAGAGCTTCCGGAGAAAGCTGGAATCGGAGCATGAAGACACCTAAAGGTAAGAAAACCCATTAAATATATGTTATTTTAATTTTTCAGGTTTTTTCATTGTATATTGATTGCTACTGTATTTATCTATGCCCCTTTAGGGCTATACATACATACATACATTGACAAACAATGCATTTTTTGGCAAATGCTTGCTTTTATATTTTTATTTCTGGTATTTTTTTGATGTTTGCTTTTTAATTGTGGTTTATTTTTTTGGTATGTATTATATGGTCAAGATGTACCCCTGTGCCAATCAATTGGTTTCTTGGCATTTGTAATGTGTTTATTTTCTATGTAATGTGTTTTATTTTGTGTGTGTTTTTTTTTTTTTAAGCTTCCCCATTTATTGCTATACTGTGCCAATCAATGGGTAGCATTGGCGTGGAGTGTGGGGGTAGATGCCCCTGGGAAAGTGGTTAGGCCTCTCAGGTAGAGGGGTAGGGTATGTTAAACCCTTAATTACTATAGCGGTTACTAACCACTAAGGTGATTAAGGGGTTAGGGGTAATAAGATTTTATTTTTGATTATGTTGCTACCATCAGAGGATATGGAGGGGGATGAGGACGCCCTTCATGCTGGCATGGATAAGTGCAAATTTTATTCGCTTTATGCTTCCTGGTTTTTATTTTAAATGGGCACATGCAATATTATCCATATTTGGAGAATAGTAATTTTGCCCATTACAGTATTGTATGCATTAGTGGTGGTGTTGTTGGGGGTACAGGGGGATGGGTTGTGTATTGGTGGGTAGTGGGTATTGTAATGTTTATTTAGGGTAGAGGGGTGACTGAAGAGGGTACTTGGCCCAGAGTGGGTGGTTAGGCCTACCTGGTGGGTTGCGGGGTGGTTAACCCCTTCATTACCACAGCGGTTACTACCCCTATGGTAATGAAGGGGTTAAATCCTCCTGCAACCTTCCCAGTAGGACTAAACACCCACCCTGGGCCAAGAATCCCCTTCCCTCACCCCACTTCCCCCAATAAACCTGCTATTGTGCCTTAACACCTTCATATCCTTAGCTACCCGCTAATGTAATGACACGGCTTTAATGTACATTTGAATACTTGTCTATGGGAGATGAGTATACTGCAGGAAGCAGTGGGTCAGGGCACAGCCAAAGATGATCAGGATAACAGCTTGTGGTTAAAAGGTAATCTTTATTCGGACACCATGGTGCAGACAAAAAATGGAGGGTGGCTCTTACGCGTTTCACGCCTAAATGGCGCTTCGTCAGAGAGTAAAAATGTTATGCTGGGACCCCCTTAATATAGTGCTTCTGATTATGGTTCAAATTATTCACAGCCGCGGGTCCGTTGGCCGGAAGTGACGGAACCGGAAATTGAAAACCGGAAGTGACGCGACGTCTCCATGCGGTGGATGATTGATTACACGCTAAAATTGTAGTCATGGAGACCGCAGCGTCATCCCTCGGTGTCAATGAGGGAAAATATTGCTCACAGGCTGGACCCAGCATTATCACCCCACCATGCAGAGAAAAAGAAAAATACATCAACGGTGGTGGTTTTAAAAACAATAGCTAAAGCATATCAACTATGCATGAACTGAAGGACTCGACAATTGACAAATCAATGTTGCCCATAATATATGAATGCATTCATGTTGTTAGAGCTTTTTTAGAGCTTTGTAGAGCTTTTTGGAATTATTGCAGATCTATAAAGAAGTGATATATTAATAACAAATCTATGATCTCTGGTTGGTTTTTTATGTGCAATCTTGCAATCGTATATAATGGGTTCATATATTAGTGAAATAAATTATGCCAAGTTTTGCATGAAAAAGTACATTTGCAACAGTTATATATATCTAATTAATATTTTTACAGATATTAGAAAACAACTTAATAGCAATATTAAATCAATGGATTCTTCATGTTTTTATATAATATTACAGTTCCGGTTCCGTCACTTCCGGCCAACGGAGCCGCGGCTGTGAATAATTTGAACCATAATCAGAAGCACTATATTAAGGGGGTCCCAGCATAACATTTTTACTCTCTGACGAAGCGCCATTTAGGCGTGAAACGCGTAAGAGCTACCCTCCATTTTTTTGTCTGCACCATGGTGTCCGAATAAAGATTACCTTTTAACCACAAGCTGTTATCCTGATCATCTTTGGCTGTGCCCTGACCCACTGCTTCCTGCAGTATACTCATCTATCTATTGCTATCACGGATACACGCCATCAACAAGAAGAAAACAGGCTTTCCTCATGTGAGTTTTTATCCTTTTATATATTGGAAGGTATATTACTAAGGTGGTTGCAAGCGTGTGTGACATTGTCCTCATTATGTGTGATGTGGTGGAGCTAATCATTCTCCACTCACAGCACCCCTAGGACTTCAATATACATGTCTTATACACAACGCTCACCTAAATACCCATTACTCACATTTATATTAGATGCCTGCATCACTCCATCTTCAATCAAGAAAGTCTATATGGACATTATCATAACTATTCCTCTATAGTAATTTTGAGCACTATTGACGAACCTTGTCTATGGGAGCAAGGGGTCTCCTGAACTGAACCGCTTTCATTTCTTCCTCAGGGACCCTCTACTTCCTGAGTTACAGGCCCTGGTATGTGGTATGGAGTGCTAGTATCACCACCATTTTTAATTCCTCCGTGTCATGTGACCGGGGTTTTTATATACTGGAGCAGATACCGGGGCCAGTAACTCGGGAAGTATGGCATCCTCAAGGCTGAAAACAATGCGGTTCAGGTCAGGAGACCCCCTTCTTCCACACACTATTAGTAAAAATGTAATTAAAGCAGCTTTATTACCTAAGCGGCTAGCCGCTATGGTAACGATTTAAAAAAAAATTATGGTGGTTTTGAAACTAGTGTGCGGGTACAGGGGGTCTTATGAGCTGAACCGCATTGATTTAAAACTCGGGGACCCACTACTGCCCAAGATGCAGGTCCAGTTATGGGGTACCGGTATTCCCCTGCAGGATTTAAATACCCCAGTTACGTGATGCGGGAGATTTATAAGCACAGGGGATACCGGCACCCAATACCAGGGTCTGTATCTCGGGAAGTAGGAGTCTCTGAGGATGAAATCAATGCGGTTCAGCTCAGGAGAACCCCTGCTGACGTACACTATGATTAAAATTCATATTTCAACTGTGTGATCGCCTGTAAAAGACGTGCACGCAGCGTCTCCATGTAGCTCTTCCAGGCTGAATTTTTTCTATCAGTTGCTGCTTGCTAGGATTATAGCGCAATATCACCGATAAGAAAAACTGGTCGTACGATAGTGTAGTTTTTTTTAGGACCTTTAAAAATAAAAGCGCTCATTCTTAGTGTCACGGTGGACCAGAACTTATCAACACTTTTTATATTTTTGGGATTCTCGATTGAACACGACACGGAGGCAAAATAAATTGTCATTTATTTCCTTGATAGACAAACACATGACAGCTTCAGAATACACTTAATACAACACTTACTGGGATTGGAAACAAAATAAAATGTCCTTTGCAAGAAAGTGTAAGAAATGCAGTATCTGGTTAAAGTCCGTTTGGCTAGATCGCAATTTGCCGATCTAATAACTCCGCCAAATAAAGGAATTTCGTAGAAGTTCATAAGACTTCGTTTGGGAGTCCACAGGGCTAACGAATTCCGAAGTTTGGGGTAAATCCTTGGTTGCGATGTTATTAACCCCTTGCATCCTGGAACTGCTACTGCTGTACGCAAACAGAATCATGTGCAAAGCTTGGTTACGTCATGAATCACACCGGTAATAGCTCGGCGGGCAGTTTTATAGGGTTCACAGACATATCTCTAACATGCCTGCCCAATCCCCTCCGTGGGAACACTTAACCCACCAATCTCCGATTTGCCCGTAGTTTGCAAAACCGGGCAAAATGGCTTGCCTATTTGCATCGTGCATATGTTAGCTTGACACCCATGTGACTTAGCATACCTGGGGTACACACCTTTCCTGGCAACCCTTGGTCTGGGATTTTGCTCCAAGGTGTGAAAGGCACATACTGAGTACCGGGATCTGGCACTCAGCAACATCCTGGCCACTTTCACACTTTGGACCTCTGAGTCTTTTCATTCCCGGCACTCCACTAGACTTACAGTCTCCCACTGAACAGGGGGTGTTTGAAGTGTAGGAAAGAAAATACCTTCAGCTCATTTATCCCTGGCATATTTACATGCCAAATGGATTTTTCCCGGGCTCACAGAAAAAACTGTTCCTGATTGTACATTTTAAACTTACAGTATTAGACACTTTATTAAAACAATATGTTCTGGGTGTACAACAACTGTAATATGTATGTGTGTGTGAGTGGTTTATTTATTTAGACTTGCACACCAAAAATTAGAGTGCTGGCTGTCTGCGTTCCAGTGTTAGCCTACTTAATTGAAAAGTTTGCTGGTGGGAAGCCAAGTTCACCTACTTCTCACGTCAATTCACCCACTTCCCACGGCAATAGACTTTCTGCCTTTCAAGTTACGGGAGCTAACCGCAAGCCACTTATTCAATTGACAGACCTCCCAGCCCCAGCCATGCTTATTCAATCAGCGCTGGCTTCTGCACTCACAACCCCATCTTGTGCCTAAGAACAATATAGCTCACTTTGTATTTATTTCTATTACTGCAGGCAGGCAGCAGCCTGCAAAATGGGGATGAAAAGGCTGGGACAGGGGCAAATACATTAGGGTCATGCATATAATTTTTACCCTTTCACTCCCAATACGAGTTGGGCTTAATCAGACGGGTATAATACCTTTATTAAGGACCTGATTAACCTCACTCTCGCCACACTTAAGTGAATACCATTTTTGCCCTCATGTTTTAGTGCACGCTAAATTAATGCAAAGGGCCTCATGCAGTAAACTCCGATAAGCCACTTATCACCAAAAAGCCTAATGCTATTCAGTAAGCTTTGATAAGTCTGCGATAAGAGAGCTTTTTGGCAAATGTATCGCCGCTTATCGCCGTGACGTCACTTTAAAGGATGATGTTACATCCTTTTGAACTCAGGTAACCTAGCACATGGTACACTAACCAATGGGATTGTCTTCAATCCCATTGGCTTTAATACCATGTAATACAGCCGTGTGATTTGAAGGTTGTGACATTCTTCCCATGCAGATGACGTCACATCCTTCAACAACAAAAAAAGAGGGGGGCGTTCAATCAGATTGTAGCTGTACCATCTGACTGAAAAATATTACATCATTGGCCATATTTAAGGCCTTGACGTCTCATTTTACATCAAGAAGCCGACGAGACAACATTGTGTTGTGGATCTACCATTGGGATTTGGAATAACAGATGAAGAAAGAAGATAAAGAAAAGATAGAATTAATTACAGAAGAAGATACAGTAGAAGGTGATTGAAGATAAAAAGTAGAATTTGGGTACCTGATTTGGATCTTCATGGTGGGTGGCATCAGATGGAGTTTGAAGCCTTCAAGGATGCGAGAGCTTCCTGATTCCCTGGGATTCAGAGGTTCAACCCCTTCTAAAGGTAAGTAAAATAATGATGTATATAATGTTGTGGGGGTTTTTTGTTACAGGTTTTTTTCTTGTTTTTTTTTTTCTTGTAATGTTTTTCAATGCCCATTGACTGCTAATGTATTAATCTGGTACAGGTTGGCTCCTGATTTGAATTGATATGTGAGATAGTGGTTTTATTAATTAATTGCTTTGTTGGGTCCTGGTTAAAATTAAATCATTGTTTTGTTGGTTAGTGGTTTTATTTAATTGGTTGGCGTGTTTGTATTTAATTCATTTGTTTGTATTTATTGAATAGTGGTGTTTAGCTGCTTGTGTATTTTGGGCCTTCATGTATATGTATTAGGGTTCCCATTGACTGCTATAGTAGCTTATCATGCCCATATTATATGGGTATGATGTACCACTATGACAATCAATGGGTACAGGGTGGGTATAGTGGGCCCTGGTTGGTGCTTAGGCCTTCCAGGTGGGGGATAGGGGGTTAACCCCTTAATTACTATAGGGGTTATTAACCACTAAGGTGATTAAGGGGTTAGGGGCCATTAGATTGTATTTATGGCAACAGAGGACATGACCCTGCAGTATGCTGATGAGGACGCCCGTCATAATGCAGGGGTAAGTAGAACGGTTTTTATTTACTTTATTTCTTCTGCCTTGCTAATGTTTTCTTTAAAAATGGGAAAATGAGCTATTATCCATATCTGGATAATGGTTAGTTTGTGTAATATTTGCGTTAGCCCACAAGCTAGACCTGACTCCGGCACTGAGGTGGGAAGGACTATGCCATGCACCCACAGCAGCGGGGGCGTGCCCAGAAGGTGGATTGTAAATGTTGCTAGGTCTGTGTAGGAGAGAAGAGGTTAATCCAATACTTGCCAGGGTCTGGGGTTGGAGAGGTACATGTTGTAGTAGTCCATAAGCCAAGGGTCTGGGATTAAAGAGGTATTCGTAGTTGAAGTGCGTAAGCCAGGGGTCAAGAGCCAGAGAGAATCCACAACAAGCCGGGATGGTACACGTAGGGTTAACTGCAAGAGAACTAGACAAGACAGGGCTAGACACAACAGGCTCACACAAAGGCTACACTTGATTATGCTCAGCAATGAGTCTGAGCACTGACTGGGTTTTCATACAGGAAATGACCAATGACTTGGGAGGCAGAGCGGAGGCGTGGCCTCAGCGGAAGCTGGGATAGGTGCAGGCAGACAAGGCACTCGTTAGTAGCTTGACATGCAACTGGGAATCGTTGCACGGCGTCACGCGTGCGCGACCGAGGGGCGGAGCTACGCTCCGTGACACTCTGGAAGAGGAGCGGGTGCATACGCACTCTGCAAGCAGAGTATTGGTGCATGCACCAACAGGGGGAAGAGCGGAGGCAGCAGCAGCTACAGTACTGGAAATAAGAGAGGAGGGAACACGCCGCAAGGGACGTGTTCTCCGATTCCTCACAGTACCCCCCCTTTCAGGATCAGACTCCGGAGGATCCTTGAAAGGCTTCTCCGTGTACCTGGCATGGAACCTTCTGAGTAAGCCAGGAGCGTGGATCTGGTCCTCAGATACCCAAGAGCGTTCTTCGGGCCCGAAGCCTTTCCAATGTACGAGGAACTGTACTCCTCCTCTGGAGTACCTTGAGTTGACAATAGACTGGATCTCAAATTCTTCATGACCTTGTACCAGTACAGGAGGAGGAGGAAGAACATCATGATACCTGGGACTCTGCTTGACAGGTTTCAGAAGAGAGACATGAAATACCGATGGTATCTTCATAGAGGAAGGCAAGTAAGGCGATACGCCACAGGATTAACCTCTTACAGGATCCTGAAGGGTCCCAAGAATCTGGGAGCCAATTTTAAGGTAGGGGTCTTTAATCTGATGTTCTTTGATAAGAGCCATACTTTGTCTCCTGTTTTAAGCCTGGGCGCCTCTAGACGATGTCGATCCGCCTGGGTCTTCTGCCTCCGAATGGATTCTTGGAGGGTTTTCCAAATCCTTTTCCATGACTCTAGAAGAGAGTTGACTCTGGTATCAGCAGCAGGGACTCCAGAAATATTAGAAGAGATAGGAAGAGAGTTAGGATGGTAACCATAATTGATGAAGAAGGGCGACTCTTGGGTGGACTCATTTCTGAGTGAGTTGTGCGCGAACTCAGCCCATGGTAATAGATCAGCCCAATTATCCTGTGTATCTGAAACAAAACATCTTAGGTATTGGTCTAGCGATTGGTTTACCCTTTCAGTCTGTCCATTGGTTTGCGGGTGTACCCGGAAGAAAAAAGAAGAGAAATATTGAGCCTTTGAGAAAAGGCTTGCCAGAATTTTGATCCATGGTCAGAGACGATTGAGATAGGAAACCCATGTATGTGAAAGACCTCTCTGATGTAGACATCCGCTAGAGTGGCAGAGTTAGGGAGGCCCTTGAGAAGTATGAAATGGGCCTGCTTGGAAAATCTATCTACAATGACCAGGATGGTATTCATACCATTGGAAACAGGCAGCTCTACAATAAAATCCAATGATAGCTGGGATCAAGGATGTTCCGAATGGGAAGCGGACGTAGCAGACCAAAAGGCTTTTTTCGAACTGACTTATTTCGAGCACAGACTGAACAAGATGAAACAAATTCCTTTATGTCGTTCAGCATCTCTGGCCACCAAAAAGTACGTATGATTAAATTGGTGATTCTTCTGATCCCAGGGTGACCGGCCGACCTGGAAGCATGACCCCACTCAAGAATCTTTTGACAGAAGTTGGTTGCACTGTATAAGCAGCCTTCCGGTACTACTAGGTCTTCAGACATCTGAGTTTGAGAGTCCAGGATTTTATCAAAAATATCGAAGGAATTGGCAGCAATGATAAACTTTGAAGGAAGGATAGTTTCTGGAATATCGTCGGACCTATCTTCAGAAGTGAATTGACGAGACAAAGCATTGGCTTTTAAAATCTTAGTACCAGTAATGTAAGAAATTACTGTGATGGGAGCTTTGTGACAGGCTATAATAATACACCAAATAACTGGGTTGAACTGAACGAGGCTTAGATATAATAAAATATATTTATTCCTTAAATAGGTGAACACAGCAATATAGTACAGTAACAGGCAAGAAGTAACACTTACTTGGGGGTGGGGAATGAGAAGTATCAGATAGCAATTCTCCAGCAATCAGGTAACAATCAAGATGGTATCAGAATACAAAGGATATAGGGTTGACCACAGTTTATATATCTTTTGTAACCCTATCCTTAACATTAAGTACCGGGTATTGGATAACAATTAGCTGTATCCAATCTTTAACGTGGGAACACATTTTAATCCATGCCCCCCTGCTAGTTAGCTCATGCGCACTAGGACCCTAAGGGTCTCATTTCTGTAGCCCCACATTTACATCAGGAATGCCAGCCAGTCTACCATATGGAATTTCTGGCAGGATACACTTTGATGGAAGGTGTAAAATATGACAACTCACAGACTGCTCTGGTTTGAGTCGTCTCCGCCCTCAGGTAAACAGTGAGTGTGGCAAAATCCTTTGAACAACACTTAAGTCCTAGACATTGGGTCGCCTCTCTGACCATATGCTTCCTTGTATGCAAAGGAATTTCCTCTGGGTTTTATCCCTGCCTTGGGATACAGTATTACAAGTAAAATACACACATATTAAAATATCCGGTTCTGTTAGGTCCAGCGGGTCCAAACTACCCAGATCTCAATGACGGAACTGGGACACCATATGGTCCGAGTTTCAGCCCGCTACAACCTTCAGAACTGAATTTACACAAATACCACTTAAACCGTTTCCTATTTTAATACAAAAAACTCAGCTGTAAATTAAATCACGTTTTTTCACTAAATCCCCATTGAAAACAACGGGCTCCCCCGCCATAGACTTTCAATGGCAAACCGCCGCCGTTGGCGGCTATGGGAATCCACCGCCATAGACTTTCAATGGGGCATCGCCGCAGTTGAAGTTTATGGGGTTTCTCCGCCACAGCCGGTCAATGGAAATTGGCCGCCGTTGAAGTCTATGTGAGATTTCCCGAACTTTCAAGGGGGTCCATACTACGTCGGGTTGGTCCAAGAGGGTCAAGGATGGTTCTGCAGCCATGCCGGAGCAGTGCCTACAGGAACCCCAAACCCTGGCCCTCAGGACCCTCCGGAACCGGAGGTATGGATTCATAGTTTTTAGCTTTTCGGACTTAGTCAAATTCCTGAGCTGTTTCCGCCATCGCCATTGGAACCTATGGTGCGACCCGCTCTCTCGACCCTTCTCGGGGGTCCAGGATTTGGGGACCCGGTGGTGGTCGAGTGGGGGGAGGTCTAGAAACTAGGGGCAAAAGGAATTTTAATTCTGGGTGCCCTAGAACTGTAGATTCCCACGCCACTTAACGTTGAACTTGACTAATCAGTGATCAAAGCTCTCTTTTAGAAATTGTATCCGCTGTGCGGTTTGGCGGTTTGGACGGCAGCCAACTCGTTCCTGGAAAGCGCTGTTGAGGAATCTCCATTGAAGTCAATGAGCCCATTGACTTACAATGGGAAACCGCCGCTCCTCCTCTCGGACGCCACCTGCTGGTCTTCGAGGGAAACAGGTCCAAAACAGCAAGATCCGCCATTGAAATGCATTGAGCTCTAATGGCGGCCTATGGGACTCTGCAAAATGGTGCCTGAAAAGGCGGGAAAATTACACAAAGGGCTATAATCACTAAAGAACTATTAACCCTTGCCCTCTCGGATGGATCCCAGTGTGTGTGTGTGATGCAGACACTGATATAACAAGATATAACAATAAAGCATGGGGACAGGGGAATATACATTTTCATGCTATAACAAGGGTTAAACCACATTCCTGGACCGCAGCCCAGTTAACCCCTTGTCTCCCTAGTGAGGTCAGGGGATGGCCAAATGGGGTGCAACCCCTTTAATACCGGGCCACCCCCTTTCTCCTTCTACAATTACATAATTAAATCTTGAGAAAAAAATGGCCCAGCGAGCTTGATGGGAACAAAGGCGTCGAGCGCCTTCTATAAATAATACATTTTTGTCATCAGCAAGAATTAGAATAGGTTTCTCGGTACCTTCAAGGAGGTGTCTTCATTCTTGGAGTGCAAGCTTGATAGCCAAAAGTTCTCTATTACCAACGTCATTGTTGATCTCGGCAGGGGAGAATTTCTTGGAGAAATAGCCACATGGGTGCAGGTGATCTTGAGGAGAACGTCTTTGAGAGAGCACTGCTCCAGCTCCGATTTCAGAGGCATCAACCTCCAACGTGAAAGGAAGTGAGGAGTCAGGGTGATACAAGATGGGGGCAGTGGTAAAGGCATTCTTCAAAGACTCGAAGGCAAGACAAGCTTCCAGAGGCCAGGAGGAAGGATCAGTGTCATTCTTGGTCAGGGCGGTGATAGGAGCAACCAGGGTGGAGAACTTGTAGATAAACGTACGATAATAATTGGCAAAGTCAAGGAATCGCTGTATGGATTTGGGCGAAGTGAGCTGGGGCCTGTAACGCTCGGCCTGCCCACAAGCCAGGAGACCCCAGGACTGAGGTGGAAAGGAGTAATACCACACACCTAACAGTAAACAGGGGCACAGCCGGAGTATGGAAATAGCGTATATGGTCCGGGTAACAAAAATAGAAAGGGTACCGTACTTGCTAACTCCAGCGGTGGAAGGTAAAATCCGTAAGCCAATGGTCGTGGAATGGCAAGAGCAGCGTAGTAGAGTGTCCGTAAGCCTGGGTCGTGAAGTGGAGAGAGCAGTGTAGTATATTGTCCGTAAGCCGTGTCCAGGGGATATAGAAGTCTGCAAGTTTGAAAGTCCAACGCCAATTCCAAGGGGTTCCAGAGAACAGCGTAAATGAAGTCCAAAGCCAAAGGTCAAAATCCGGGTAGGTCAGCAGAAATCCAGGGACAGGAACAGGAACTGAAAGACAGAGGGGGCCAGGCAACAGCAGACAGCAACAAGGTACAGAAGCTATGCAGAGCAAAGAGGAAATGGTGAGGGGAGACTAAATAGGGGGCTGGGACCTATCAGAGGAAGGGGAGGAATGAAGGAGTGGCCCGAGGGAGGACCTGATAGGGGAGAAGTGTCTGGGAGGCTGGGGACTATCTGAGCAAGGGGAGGGACGGAGGAGCGGCCCGAGGGAGGACCTGATAGGGGAGAGGTGCCTGGGCAGCTGGGGCCTGTCAGAGCAAGGGGAGGAGTGGAGCAGCGGCCTAGGGAAGGGCATGATAGGAGAGAAGGGCCTGGGGGGCGGACCTGACGGAGCAGGGGCAGGGAAGCACGTGATGCACGCGCCGTGTCAGAGGAGGTGGAGTCAGGCGCCCAGTGCCAACAAATTGAAGCCTGGGTCCGCGCGCCCGTAGTGGTGACGTGCTCGAGCCGGAAGTGTGGTAGCAGCCGAAGAGGGGGCCGCAAGGAGTGAGGCACACCGCCGGGGAGCCTGGGTGGCACGGAGCAAAGGTAAGGAGGGGCTGGAAGCGGGTGTACCTGCAGCGCGGATCCTTACAGTACCCCCCCCCTCAAGGGTCGGACTTCGGACGAACCATCCAAGGTCTGAGGGGAAATTTTTGGTGGAATCGTTTGAGTAGAGATGGGGCGTGAAGATCCGCATGCGAGAACCAAGAACGATTCTGATGTCCGTATCCCTTCCAGTGAACCAAAAATTGGAGCTAGCCCCTGGAGATGTGAGAGTCAATTATGGATTGGATTTCGAACTCCTGTTGTCCTGGTACAATGGGGGGAGGAGGCCGAAGAGAAGGATGAGCGAATTGTTTGCCTTGGATAAACGGTGTCAACATTGAGACATGGAAGATGGGTGAAATTTTCATAGAGGGAGGCAAGTGAAGCTGATAGGCCACAGGATTAGGGGTTGGGGCCTTCAGTTTGATATTTTTAGAAGAAATCCAGACCTTATCTCCAGGTACGAACTTATGGGCCTCCCGATGAAGCCTATCTGCTTGCCTCTTCTGTCTTAGCACAGACTCTTGTAAAACTGTTTGAATCCTCCTCCAAGACCACTGTAGTGTGGATACCCTATCATCTGCTGCAGGAACTCCGGACCTGGGAGAATGCATGGGAAGACGGGTAGGATGAAATCCGTAGTTTACAAAAAACGGTGATTCTTGAGTGGACTCGTTTTTTAGAGAGTTAATCGCAAATTCTGCCCAAGGAAGTAACTCTGCCCAATTATCCTGAGAATCGGAAGAAAAACAACGCAAATACTGTTCAAGGGACTGGTTCATGCGTTCAGTCTGCCCATTCGTTTGGGGTGGTAGCCTGAGGAAAAAAGAAGGGTAATGCCCAACCTCTGGGAAAATGCACGCCAGAATTTAGAAATAAATTGAGTACCCTGATCCGAGACAATGGAAAACGGGACGCCATGAATACGGAAAATTTCTTTTACAAAGATATCCGCCAAAGTACTGGAATTGGGTAGACCCTTGAGGGGAACAAAATGAGCTTGCTTGGAGAATCTGTCAACAATTACAAGAATAGTAGTCATACCATTAGACAGGAAGATCCACGATGAAGTCCATGGCAATGTGACTCCAAGGACGGTCAGGGACCAGGAGAGGTTGTAGAAGACCAAAAGGCTTTTGACGGACAGATTTATTTTGTGCGCAGACTTGGCAAGAGGAGGTGAACGATCTAATGTCCTTTATCATATTGGGCCAACAGAAGGTTCGCCGAATCAGATCCGTAGTCTTCTTAAACCCCGGATGGCTGGCAGATCTGGAGGAGTAACCAAATTCAAGAATTTTGAGATGAAAACGTGGGGCTGCGTAAAGACGACCATCAGGTACTTCTAGCCCTTTGGGGACCTGTGCTTGAGACTCCAAAATCTTATCCAGTATGTCAAAGGAGGTGGCAGAGATAAATAATTGAGGGGAGAGAATACTCTCCGGGACTTCCTGTGTCTTCTCCTCAGTGATAAACTGATGGGACAACGCATCCGCTTTGATATTCTTTGTCCCAGGAATATAAGAGATGATAAAGTTAAACCTTGAGAAGAACAGCGCCCAACGAGCTTGACGGGGCCCAAGACGATGAGCACCTTCAATGTAAGAAAGATTTTTGTGGTCTGTCAGGATCAAAATGGGTTCCTTGGTTCCTTCCAGAAGATGTCTCCATTCTTGTAATGCCATCTTGATGGACAACAACTCCCTACACACCACGTCGTAATTTCTTTCTGCTGAAGAATTTTTCTTAGAAAAAAACCCACAGGGGTGTAGTTTATCTTCGGGGGTGATTCTTTGAGAGAGTACCGCACCGGCTCCCACGTCGGAGGCGTCAACTTCCAAGGTAAAGGGGAGGGTGGGGACGGGATGTTGTAGAATGGGGGTCGAGACAAAGGCTTTTATAAGAGACTCAATGGCCCGGCAGGCCTCCAATGGCCAAGAGGAAGGATCGGCCCCTTTTTTGGTAAGGGCCGTAATGGGTGCTACCAAGGTAGAAAAACCAGCAATAAATTTCCTATAATAATTTGCGAAACCGAGGAAATGCTGAATCGCCTTTAAAGAGTTAGGTTGTGGCCATTCGAGTACAGAATTGAGCTTCTCCGGATCCATGGTAAACCCTGGATCCGAGACAATGTATCCCAGGAAGGTAGTTGAGGATTGGTGAAAGACACACTGCTCCATTTTCGCGTAGAGCGTGTTGGCCCGTAAACGAGAGAGCACCATCTTGGTATGGAGAATGTGTTCATCGAAAAAAATAAGGATATCATCCAAGTAGATAATAACAAAAGAATTCAATAGATCACGAAAAACCTCATTCATAAAGTCTTGGAAGACTGCAGGGGCATTGCACAACCCAAACGGCATCACCAGGTACTCATAGTGACCGCTGTGCGTGTTGAACGCGGTCTTCCACTCATCTCCACTGCGGATGCGAATCAGGTTATAAGCCCCCCATAGATCAAGTTTAGAGAAAATCATCGCGCCTTGCAGCCTATCAAAGATCTCTGGGATAAGAGGCAAAGGGTACCGATTTTTGATGGTAATCTTGTTTAGGCCACGGAAATCGATGTACGGGCGAAGCGTTCCATCTTTCTTTTTTACAAAAAGAATCCTGCTCCGGCGGGAGAAGTGGATTTCCGGATGAAGCCTTTTTGAAGGTTTTCTGTGATATACTCGGACATGGCCTCCGTCTCAGGCAAAGATAATGGATATGACCTGGCTTTAGGAAAAGGAGCACCCGGAATTAAGTCAATCGGGCAGTTGAAAGGGTGATGAGGGGGAAGCTCTTCAGATTTGGCCTTACTGAAGACATCCAGGAACTCCGAATAGACGTCCGGTAGAGTGACGTCTTGCGGGGGAACGGTTTCCAAGACGGCCAAAACCGCAGCGGACGGAGAAGACGATTCCACCTGGGAAGTTCTCCATTGAACGGGGAACTCGGCAGTCCAATCGATGATGGGATTGTGTAGTTGCAGCCATGGTAAGCCCAAGATGATTTGAACAAAAGGGGAATGGATAACATCTAAAGAAATGAGTTCTAAATGTCCATCATTCATAGAAAGTTCAATAGGAAGTGTCTCCAAGGAAATAAAAGCTGGCTGCAGGGGTCAACCATCGATAGCCTCCAATCGAAAGGCCTTCTCCCGGAGGGGAATGTTGTGCTGGATAGCAAAAGCCTGATTTATGAAATTCCCTCCGGACCCAGAATCGAGGAAGGCCAGAGCGGGAGTTTGGATGCTGGCATACTTAAGGAGGACAGGCAGTAAGATGCGTTTGGGAAGACCCTGTGTGGGAGAGGGAAAAGAAGAGATGGTACCCAGTGAGATTCCCTCATACCTCACTGGTCGCTGGCGTTTCCCGGCCTCAAGGGACAACGCGGCAGGATGTGCCCAGGAGATCCACAATAGAAGCACAGGCCCTCGTTTCTCCGACGTAGTCGCTCCATAGAAGGAAGTTGATGACTTCCCAGTTGCATGGGTTCCGGAGAATCCAATGCTGATAGAACAAGAGCAGGAGACCTGGAATTAGAAGACATGGAAACAGAAGTACGAGGACGTTAATGTTCAGCCCGCCTCTCCAGAAGTCTTTGATCCACTCTGATGCACAAAGCGATTAGGGCCTCCATTGAGGATGGCCTTTCACGAGCCGCCAGCTCGTCCTGTAAGGATTCTGAAAGTCCCTGCCAGAAAGCCGCGGAAAGTGCCCCATCGTTCCAATCAGTCTCAGCCGCGATAGTCCGGAACTCCAGAGTGTAACGTGCCACTGATCTCCGACCCTGCGAAATGTGGAACAAGGAGAAAGCAGCCATATCACTGCGTCCCGGGGTGTCAAAGACTAAACGGAATTCTCTTTAAAAGTTAGGGAAGTTGTAAGTGAGTTCAGGTTTCAGCTCCCAGATTGGTGAAGCCCAGGCCAGGGCGTCCCCGCTGAGAAGGGAAAAAACTTAAGCTACTTTGGTACGATCCGTGGGGAAGCGAGAGGGTGAAAGTTTGAATTGTATCTTGCACTGATTTAAAAACCCACGGCATCCAAGCGGGCCCCCCGCGTATTTAATGGGCGTAGGGATACGCAACTCCGAAGAACCTGTTCCTTCACGGGAGGCAGTAGGAGGGAAAACGTAGCTGGAGACATTAAGCGGGAGAATCTGAGAGGTTAAGGTAACCTGTTGGTTAAGAGCGGTAACCTGGTTGTCCAAAAAGGTAAAGTGTTTGGAGATAGTGGTTAGGGTATCTTCCACCTCAGGGGGGTCTGGGTCTGTTGGGCTCTGCATAATGTAACGCTCGGCCTGCCCACAAGGCAGACGAGACCCCGGGACTGAGGTGGAAAGGAGTAATACCACACACCTAACAGTAAACGGGGGCACGGCCGGAGTGTGGAAGTAGCGTAGATGGTCCAGGTAACAAAAATAGAAAGGGTACCGTACTTGCCAACTCCAGCGGTGGAAGGTAAAGTCCGTAAGCCAATGGTCGTGGAATGGAGAGAGCAGCGTAGTAGAGTGTCCGTAAGCCTGTGTCGTGGAGTGGAGAGAGCAGCGTAGTAGATTGTATTGTACAAGCCGTGTCCAGGGGATATAGAAGTCTGCCAGGTAGAAAGTTCAACGCCAATTCCAAGGGGTTCCAGAGAGCAGCGTAAACGAAGTCCAAAGCAAAAGTTGAAAATCCAGGGAGGTCAGCAGAAATCCAGGGACAGGAACAGGAACTGAAAGACAGAAGGGGCCAGGCAACAGCAGACAGCACCAAGGTACAAAAGCTATGCAGAGCAAAGAGGAAATGGTGAGGAGAGACTAAATAGGGGACTGGGACCTGTCAGACGAAGGGGAGGAATGGAGGAGTGGCCTGAGGGAGGACCTGATAGGGGAGAACTGTCTGGGAGACTGTGGCCTATCGGAGTAAGGGGAGGGATGGAGGAGCGGCCCGAGGGAGGACCTGATAGGGGAGAGGTGCCTGGGCAGCTGGGGCCTGTCAGAGCAAGGGGAAAAGCAAAGGAGCAGCCCAGGGAAGGGCCTGATAGGAGAGGGGGCGGACCTGACAGTGCAGGGGCAGGGAAGCGCGTGATGTGCACGCCGTGTCAGAGGAGGCGGAGTCAGGCGCCCGGTGCCAACAAATTGAAGCCTGGGTACACGCGTGCCCGTAGGGGTGATGCATGCAACCCGGAAATGTGGGAGCAGCCGTAGAGGGGGCCACAAGCAGTGAGGCATGCCATCGGGGAGCCTGGGCGGCGCGGAGCAAAGGTAAGGAGGCGCTGGAAGGGGGTGTACCCGCAGTGCGGATCCTTACAGGGCCAATCTAATACTGCCTTCAGTTTTTCAGGGTCCATGGCGAATCCTTTTTCAGAGATTCTGTAACCCAGGAAGGAAGTAGAGTTTTCATGAAACATACATATTTGCATCTTGGCATAAAGACGATTCTGACGAAGACGGGTGAGGACGAGCTTGGTATGCTGGATATGTTCAGACAAAGACTTACAAAAAATGAGAATATCATCAAGGTATACGATGACAAATAAATTGAGAACATCACGAAAAATCTCATTAACAAACTCTTGAAAGAGCATTAAAAAGTCCAAATGGCATTACTAGGTACTCGTAATGGCCGTCACAGGTGTTAAAGGCCGTTTTCTATTCCCTCCTTTATCCATATAAGGTTGTAGGCACCGCAGGGGGAAGAGCAGAGGCAGCAGTAGCTGCTGTACTGGAAGTAAGAGAGGAGGGAACATGCTGCAAGGGACGTGTTCCCCGATTCCTCACAGTTTGCCCATTACTGTACCGTATGTGTTTGGTGGGGGGGGGGGGGGGGGCTGTATTTATTGAAATGTAGGCCATCTTTATTTATTTTACAACATATTTGGTACTGAAGGCAAGCGAGGACGTCGAGATGCCCAAAGGGACCACCAGTTGACCACCTGGAGGCCCACAGACTCTCGCAGAGACTACCCGAGGGCCTATAGACACCAACGGGACCACCTGAAGACACCCAGACACCCGTGGTGACCACCCTGGGACACCCGCTGGCCTATGTTAACAATCCTTTGTTAAAATAAATAAATAATGGTTTTATATTGCGGCACAGGGGGTGGGTTGTGTATTGATAGTTATTACATAGTTTAATAAAAATGTTAATACTAGTGTATTGTAGCAGGGGGTCTCTGGAGCAGATCCTTGTTGATTTGAGGTCCGGGGACCCCCTGCTTCCCAAGATACAGGCCCCGTTATGGGGTGCCGGTATCTCCAATGCATGTAAATGTCCCGCATCACGTGACTGTGGGATTTAAATGCATAGGATATAACGGTACCCCATAAAGGGGCCTGTATCTCGGGAAGCAGGGGGTCCCTGAACCTCAAATCAACACAGTACTGCTCTGGAGACCACCAGCTCATCTACACTAGTAATACAATTCAAAAATAAATAAATGTGGTCGAGATTTGTGGAGAGAGAGGCGGCCCTCTCTCTCTGCAGCAGTAAGAACTCACTGGGTGAGCCCTTTTCAGAAGGCCGATCACCACGCCGCCGGCTACTCGCCATTTTTGCAAATGATGCTATCACTGGTATTGAAGGCTTTCTGCATACCGTGATAGCAACACAGTCAAAAATGGAGATTTAAATCCCTGGCGATTTTTTTTTCTATCAGACTTTAGTGCATGAGGCCCAAAGTCAGGCGCCATTGCACTGATTTTATCACAGCTTTGTGAATCGACCCCTAATGCTCCTATAAGTTTGCACGCCATATAGTCTTTCTTCATGAAAAATAAAGAGACAAACCGAAGGATTTCAGCTTTTAATAAATGTAAAAAATCATTACAAGTTAGGACTTGCCACTGCTGTTACTATTTGCTATTTGGCTTAAAGTCCAGTGTTATTTCTTAAAAGCTGCTTGAGGTTTCACTTCACTCTATATACAGGTAGAATTAAGAGAAGAGACCTTAACCGTTTTAAAATGGTTGTATTAAAAATGCAGTAGCTGTTGTGAGGATTCGCCATGTGGGCGATTCTGTCCTCTTAACCCTCACCTATCCATCCAGGGCTAAAGAAACTCAGAGAGGGCATCCTGACAGGGGTTCTCGAGCGTGGGCATGCGTGGGCGGCGCGCGTTCGGTTTCCCAGGTTGCGGTACCTGGTCTGCGTCCCCATTCGGCGGTGAGTTGTGCGCGGCGCATGGTACTCGCGGTTCTCTGCTGATCCTGTCCCTCATTCCCGTTCCGCCCCTGGACTCCACACCCGCTCCGGGATCCGCGATGCGTGACGCGCATGCACGGAATTCTTGTTCCTCTTTGGGTCCAGCCTCCGGTCTCCGCCCCCCACTGACGCAGGTGCTATGGCGCACAGGCGGCGCGCACGACCGGGTTGTCCTTCAGTTGCGCGTGTGACGTGTGTGCGCAGTAGTTGGTAGCTCCGCCTCTGCTCACAAGTGGGCAGCTCAATAGGACACACATGTGAGAAGAGACCTCTGAAGTTTTCTAAATGGTTGTATTAAAACTGCAGTAGCTGCAGTGAGGATTCGCCATGCGGTCGATTCTGTCTCCTTAACCCTCATCTATCCATCCAGGGCTAAAGGCACTCAGAGAGGGCATCCTGACAGGGGTTCTCAGGCGCGGAAATGCGGGCGGCGCGCGGTCAGTTTCCCAGGTTGCGGTACCTGTTCTGCGTCCCCATTCGGCGGTCAGGTTCTCTGCTGATCCCAGTTACAGTTCCACCATGGGAGATCGCCTCCATATCACTGGAGCCTACGGCAGATGGAGGCGCTGCACACCCAATCCTACTCTCTAGACATGCCATCGCGGTTGTGGTCAGCATTCTGTCTCAATCCCTACCTCAGCCCACGGTCGCGCCTCGTTTGTGGTGAGCTACGCGTCACAGCTGCCTCTTAACAGCATGTCAAATATGGCCCTTAGATTTGAAGCTCTATGGAACAAGGACTTCCTTCTCCCAATGTTTACTTATTGTATACCTTATTTACTATGAAGAGCAGTACTTACATGGTTGGCATGCTATATAATGATATACATGAAAAAAAAATACTTAGCAGCCTAAATTATGACAATTGGTGATGAGAAACAGAGTTCTCTGTGTCAGTGCTCAAGCTTCATATGTCAGCATCCTTGGAGATAAGAAACACTTGTAGTGGACAGTAATCATATGAATAAAAGTGAGTACCACTGTGTTGGTGTGTATATATGTAAACTCAGATGTGAGAGTCAATGATCCATATGTCCTGGATATAGACAGGAACAGAATATATATGAACACACTATCCTGTCAAAAGTCCTAGACTAACTCCCTAGAGTCACACGCTTCTAATACATAGTCTCTCCAACTGAAGGAATATAAATGTACTCACAGCAGGTGTATTCTGCAGACTGTCCAGCTAGATCCCTGTGCATCACGCTGAAGGAGATGAATAGACAACACAATTCAGATGAGGAAAAAGCGGAGCACTAGGAGAACAAGTGAACTTTCTAAACAGTGAAATTCTGTCT
Source organism: Ascaphus truei (assembly GCA_036426205.1). NCBI lineage: Eukaryota > Metazoa > Chordata > Amphibia > Anura > Ascaphidae > Ascaphus > Ascaphus truei. Next base: position 119,564 of record WSYH01000719.1, read on the forward strand.
TGATGTATGTAACGGTGTATCCCTTGCCCCCCCCCAATCGCATATCTGGGCCATTACTGGGTATTTGTGATGCATACCTGCTGGTAACAAGAGGGCTTAGTCATCCGCAGTAACCTTGGGACACAGGAACAGGCTTCTGGGGTCCATACCCCACGTAATACATAGCAGTGCAACGCCTTCATCTGCCGTAGGCTCCAGGGATATGGAGGCGATCTCCCATGGTAGAACTGTAACTCTACCCCCAGTTAGATCACACACCAGGCAGGAGGTACTGTCGCGGCAGAGTTTATTTAAACATTTGCCTGGTCTCGGCCGCGACAGAAACCGGGCGCGCGCCGGGGTGCCCCGTGCGTGCGCCGAAGCCTCAGAGGAACGGTCCTCCGATCGGGGCTTCCCCCTCCCCTCTCCGGGTCCGCCGGGTCCCCTGGAACACCCCACCGCCGTCCCCCACATCGCGGGACATCAGGGCTCCCTCGGGGAGCCCTGGGCATGCGTGCATGGCGCGCACGCACCCGATGAAGCGTGACCGCGCATCGGTGACGCGCGGCACGCCGAGGGGTTTTGTTTAGCAAGCCGGGAAACATCCCGGCTTGCGGCTCTAGCCAATGCAAAATAAAACGTGTCGCCTCTGTATATTGCTAAACAGGAACAGGTTTATTACTACTCTTAGTGCACTAATACAGGTACTCAGAAGTCACCTGCCAGATCACAGTCTCTTATCTCAGATATCACCAGAGTTAGTCCCTGGACAGTCACTACGGGCCTAGGGTACCTGCAGCTGTCCTAGCTCTTCCCCATCTCCCTTGCGGAGACAGAGGTATAGTCACTCTACTCCTCCCCGGAAGGAAGAGTACATGGGAAGGCCAAAATCTCAGGCTCCTAGTCGTGACCTGCCTTCCTCATGGGGAAGAACAACAACACTAACTTTATGGCGGTCCTGCCCTTAAGTACAGCCAGATGGCGGGAATCCCATTGGCCCAGCCACAACAGGATATGCCACCCCCTTCTGTCACTCAAACGCAGCACCAAAGGATGAAGGGGAAAACCCCCATGATAACTACTGGCAGACCTGTGAACACCAGGGTTTACTGCCAGCCCATAGGGTAGATTAAGTAGCCAGGGGTTACCCCGCTACATGTACAATATCTGAGGCGGTTCTATTAAAGTTTTACCTATGTTGGCAAAACATGTATCAACCCAGAAATTACTTTATTTTTAACAGGATGTAGAACAAAACAGTAAAGCCGGATGTCAATTTAATGAACTTTTCATAATAACAAAGTGGCATCTAACCAACAGCATGACAAATTGATACAGTGACATAGAGAAGCCAATTGTCCCACTGTCTGTTCTTTTTACCACTTGGTGACATAAAGACCCAGTGATTACTGGGATCCCTTAGTTTTTCTCTAGCACCACAGCATTATTTATTCAGTTTAAATTACTATTTGCACATTTAAAACCACATGTATCACAGAATCAATTATCTAATTACTTTTATACTGTTTGAATAACCCATGAATTGTTGACTTTATCAGCTGCAAGACATGATGCCGTCGATAATAAACCATGTCCCGGGACCTCATCACAAAATAGATAAACTCTTAACAAACCTGCTTGAGTTTATTTCTGAAACAGTGAAGGTGAACCAGGACACGTTGGATCCCAGCTCACCCAGAGACTACATTGACTGCTTCCTCATAAAAATGCAACAGGTATTTATAACTTGAACAATGTGCCTCTCATCCTCACACATTTTATCTTCTCACTAATCATACCCTTTTGTACAGTACAGTATACAGTACACCATGCATTTAAAATAAAAACTATACAGAATATGTGGTCCGGTTCAAACTGATGAACCCATAGAGACAGAATAGCTACATTGAGTGGGTTTGTTGATTTTTCTTAATTTTGAACGTACAGTACAAGCTGTGAATTTTTCAATGTTATTTAAAGTGCTTTACAAATACAAGATTACACATTAAATCATGATGCATAGATTGTTATGTAAAGTATATACTGTAATACTATTTTATTTGAAACAGAACTAACAAAATTTATACATTTGATTATTTGTTATTGTTTCCTGTAGAATATTTCTCCCCATCTTCATGAGAATGACGGTTCTGTAATTGTTTCGATTATTTAGTTAACCTATCAATTGATTTTATATTGTGTTCTCAGGACAAACAGAATGCAACTTCTGAATTCACCATGAAGAACCTGTTAATGTCGGTTCTCACCGTATTCTTTGCTGGGACTGAGACAGTCAGCAGCACCTTGAGACATGGGTTCCTCATCCTTCTAAAATACCCTGAGATACAAGGTATAGTGTGTAAAAAAAATAAAAATATGCAGAGGCAGTAGAATGCTTCTCAAGGCTTTTATCATGACTCTGCCTTCACTGCAACCTTATACAAGTACCAAGAGCGTAATAACATGTGTGGTTTTATCTTACACCTACCATAATGGAGCATGAGCAAACTCAGAGGTTTTAAATCAGTTAAAAAACCTGTTGAGCTCTTCACAAGTAAATGTTGACTCTAGAACACAGTAAAATATTAACCCAATATTAACCCAACGCCTTAATCTTTTTTGAAAAAAATTACGTAAAAATATTATTGCTGTACCTCTCCATATCCCACCAAAAGGGAACAATCAAGTCTTCAGTAGTGTAGTAGCCCTGATGAAGAGTGAGGTCTGGTAAGCTTGTATTCAACTTAATTCAAAATGTCCCTGTTAAATAATTAAAAGGTGTCACACCCTGCAACCAACGTACACTACTCCAGGTCCAATTCCTTACAACACTTGCTGTGTACCATCTTATTATAGAAATCAGAACGGTACCTAACAGAAAGACAACATAAATCCTTTCAACAGTAATAGAAGTGGTTTCCAACCTTTTTTTGTTTAATGAACCCTATGTGAAATTCTGCAGAAACCCAGCCTCTCTAATAGCTGTCTGAGATCATATGCTTTGTAAGGAACCCCAATCCTATCTAAAAGCACACCTGAGATCAGATGCATTGTAAGGAATCCCAACCTTCACTAATAGTGCATCTGAGATCAGATGCATTGTAAATTATTTTGTATTTGGTACCATTTACAAGTGACCTGAAAATGTGAAGAAGCCATTTAGGGAGGCCCGGGGAACCCAAGTGTTCCTAGGAACCCTGGTTGAAAAACACTGAGTTATACACTGCTCCCCACAATCAATGAAAAGTGATCTTTATCACTATCTTGAGTAAACACTTCTTGCAGGATTTCTTTTAGGTTTCTTTGGCTATAATCCTTTTAGTGTAGTACCATCCTGATTTTGGGCATTTTGTAGTACTATTTAGATTTCTCTTCCATGAGAAAACATTTTCTCAGTGTGTGTTTTGTTTAAATCAGAAATTTAAATTCATTTTTTGACAGCAAAACTGCACGAGGAAATTGATCGTGTGATTGGCCAGAACCGTGCCCCAAATATAGAAGACCGTGGAAAGATGCCATATACAGACGCCGTGATCCATGAGATCCAGAGATTCAGTGATGTTATTCCTTTGAATGTCCCTCATTCAGTCGTAAAGGATACAAATTTCCGAGGATACACCATCCCCAAAGTAATTGTCTTTATGCTTGTGCTGGCACTATTTAATAGAGTTGAGCGAACCAGTTCAAATCCATTTCCCATTTCCCGGAATTTCCCGTTTGTTTTAGACCAAATCCATCCACAAATTGGGTACTAAAAAAAACGAAAGGGTTCATCTGAATCCTCCATTAAGTAGAATCTGGGTGGATTTTTAAGAATCCACACCCAGATTCTACAATGAATTGAATCCGAAATCCGCACTGCAGAGTGTTAAAAATCCACACTCGGATTGTTAAAAACCTGTTCTCTCCCCCTTTGGATTTAATATGAGTAAAAAAAATTAACAATCTGATCATGGATTATTAATCCGCTATGTGGATTGTCAGTGATAAAAAAACATCCAAAAAAGGTGTCACACCCGTTTTGGGACTGATCCGCAGACCAAAGGAAACGATAGATCCGAGGCGGATCCTAATTGGCAGAAATGTTTTGCTCATCTCTACTATTTAACGTCTTCATATTGCGGGCATGTGTACTAGAGGGATACCGCCGCAACAGCTGGATATGTAATGTGTTATGATGGTGCTCCCTAGGTAGAGAACTGAATATAAGCACCAAGAAAATGTAACCTAGTAAGGGCACTCAATCATAACCTGGATGTATTGCGATAAATTTAGACAAATGTATTTATTAATATCCAATTAAAATAAGGGTTGTTAAAATGATCATTAAACATAAGTGTTATCCTGAAATTCAAACCCTACATAAGTGTCCAGGATACAGAGAAGAGTAAAGGGGTATTAGAAGCCCTATCAACTGCTGTGTCTGAAAAATGTATCCAGAGACTAACAAAGTGGTACTAAAAGTCCACTGTCCTTACAATAAGAACAATTGATGGTATCTGAGCAGTGACAAACTATTGCAGCATGTTCCCTAAAGAGGATTGGTACATCCTGTATAGGGGACCTTTGTCAGGTCTGCCTAATTGTGACCCTCTACAGTATAATTACTGTTAAGTTCACACCATTAGGTATGATAGCCAGCAAACAAACAAGACAGATGATGTATTTGTCCATAGAGTAAATGTAACTGGTGTATACAAGTAATAAAGCCCCTAATTGAATTAAAATTGATAGCAATGTGTGTCCTACTGCGCCAAGCATGTAGCTGTAATGCACCAGAAACGCACTACAACATATAAACTGGCAAGCTGGTGTGCAGGAGTTGTTGTTATGTCTTGGAGTACATAACCTGAAGTGACCCCAGGTGAGCTGCTGTTCTCACCAAACCAAACCCCTCTAATGTCGGGTACATGCACTTGTAAACAACCTCCCGTGCCCTAAGGTAACCCGCCAGTGCGTCCTTGTTCCTAAAAGACTCATATTGAGTGGTGTAAAATCCCTGCAGACAATGAGAAGTGCTCCGGGTCCAGGCACTGCACTGTTTTCGTGAGAACACTTGCTGCAATAAGCAGTGAAAGTTACTAGCCCTATACTGTATGCGCCCTTAACCCATCATTCTAGTACTAATGTACAAAAACATAGAACTGCAGCACGCAGGCAGGTGCCCATACAAGTGATGTTGGCTACTTGCCAGCTGGAGGCTTGGGACTCCTGCGCGTGCACCTGTTGTCATAATGCGGGCAGTAAGACATTGTGATCAATTCAATTAGACTCCTCTGAACTTCAATACAATTGCTTTGCAGGTTTTCTTTATGGTGATTCTGCACTTTCATAACTACATTTTTTACCTGTTAATTCCTGTGCAATGCAGTTTAAGGGAAATATACATGTTTTTAAATGGATAGTGAAATAAAAGTTGTGTACCTTGTGTACTCAATTGAGTGTCATTATGTAATAAAATAACTGTTAGCGGTTGTCACACATTTCAATAAAGAAAACATCACCGATAAACATACAGTATCAATAACTCCCCTAGCTATAGGGGAAAAAAAACAAGCCATATCAAGGGCAATTCTTGGGGGATCATATTACAAATCCTGCCCTAAATACATTTCTCACCCATGCACAGGGTACTGATGTCTATCCGTTGCTGTGCTCTGTTCTCTGGGACCCCAGCCAATTTGCCACTCCTAACAAATTCAATCCCGGCCACTTTCTGGATGACAATGGCTGCTTCAAGAAAAGTGACGCCTTTCTGCCATTTTCCACAGGTAAAATACTTTGTTGCACAAGATTAGCTTAGATCAGGAAATTCTGTTTAAGGACATTACATACAGTACAGTTATGAGGAATGCCATTAGATGCAGTGCTAAATCTGATGATGTACAGTACTGTAAGGCTTCAATAAGCCAGATAAAGTTTTACACAGAGCTTCGCTCTGTTACCCTGTACCTGCTGCTACAATTTCTTGTCAGGAGAAACAGCAAGACTAGATCTTTCCCTTAAATCTGCTATTAGTTCTGTATACACTAGTACTGTACATCCATTACTGCTAAAACTCTAATGCAAGCCCTCATTCTCTCCCGTCTCGACTATTGTAACCATCTAATGTCTGGCCTTTCTGCCTCTCACCTGTTTCCCCTCCCTACAATGTATGCTAAACAATGCTGCTAGAATCATGTTACTCTCTCCTAAATCTACCTCGGCTTCTCTCCTGCTGAAATCCCTCTCCTAGCTTCTTTTATTTAAACTCTGTTTCACTTACAAAATTCTCTTTCTATTTTAAGGCTATACGCTCTTCTGTCCTCCTTACTGTACATCTCAGCCCTATTTCTCGCTCTACACCTGCCTGACTCTCAAAAATCTCTTCTGACTAACATTTATGTAACTAAAGTCCTCTCCCCCTGAAACCTTCTCACGCACAGCCCCACACTTCTGGAATACACTTGCCCTCAATATTCAACTGCACCTCCTCTCCACCTTTAGGACCTTTTTAAAAACACACTGTTTAACAAGCATATGAGTAGCTCCACTGGTGATACACACATTTAATATACACTGATCAGGCCCTTTAGATATCCTTACTAAACACCATCCTGTCTCTCGTAAAATCTCCCACATACACACTTGATTGTAAGCTCTTGGGACAGACACTCCATTTCCCATTGTTTTATGTCTGAAGCGCTTATACCCACTGTATGTTATAATATTATGTCACCCGTATTGTAAAGCTCTATGTATCTGGATGGTTGATGTTGTTATTACTTGTATTGATTGGATTAGCTGGCTACTGTTTTTATTTAACACACATTCCCAGCTAGCTCAAACTGCCACAACCACCGCATGCTGAATATATATTTATGTCAACCAGAGAGCTACTGAGCGTGGCAATGGTATACAACAAGAAACAGGGGGTGCCCAATGCTACATCCAATTGACAAAACATATACTGTATGATGAAAAGTATAAAGTAAAATACTTCAATAATAATAATAACATTAAATACTTGGTTATTTAATATTATTAATATTATCATTATGAAGTATTTTACTTGTTATACTTTTCATATATATGTTTTGTCAATTGGATGTAGATTGGGCACCCCCTGTTTTGTTGTATACTGGTTTTTATAGTGAAGTGTGTTTTTTTGGAGTTTAGTTATATTTTATTTGTGTGTCTTGTGTATTAATGTATGTATTAGGGTGCCCATTGAGTGCTATAGTGGCTTATCATGCCCATATTATTATTATATGGGTATGATGTACCACTATACTACTCAATGGGTACAGGGTGGGTATAGTCAGTTCGGGATGGGTGCTTAGGCTTCACGGATGGGTGAAGGGGGTATTAGCCCTAAGGATGGGTGTCTAGACCTTGCGGGTATTAACCGCTAAGGTAATGAAGGGGTTAAGTCCCCCCACAACCCTCCCACAAGGCTTAAACAGCCACTAAGGGCCAAATCCCCCCTTCACCCCCCCTCGCTAGCCACAGTAAGCCTGGCACGGGTGTTTAACCCCTTCATTGCCTTAGCGGATAGCCGCTAAGTCATGAAGAAGTGCTTTGTAAATGCATTTTTCTGCATCGGATGCATGCCGGGGGGCTCCAGAGTGCTATAATGGCTATCAGCTCCGGAGACCCGGCTTCAATCCGAGGCGCGGAAAGGGCCTGATTTTTTCTAAGTCCGACACATCGCAGCTCATCGAGGAATCTCACCCCACAATTTAACTAAATTTGAGGTGAATTGGATTTGGGGAGAAGATCGCTTTTAGGGCTGCGATTAGGCCGCGACAGCCGACTCGCGGGTATCTGAATCTCGCGTTTATGATCGTTCTGATGAAAATGGTCGTTAAGCGGCTGATCGCGCTCAATTGGCGATTTTCTTTGGATCATAAAATTTTGCGTCGATACAAGCCGTTATCGAGCACTTATCGAGGCTTACTGAATACGAGTAGCCATTTTGGTCGATAAGTGCTCAATAGGGGCCTTATCGAGGCTTTATGTATGAGGCCCTAAAGGTTCATAAAAAAAATCACTGGGCCATTTAAATCACTGTTTTTATGAGCGTTGGTATCACGGTATTCAGAAAGCCTTCATTACCTGTCATAGCAAAATTCACAAAACGGCGACTTGCCGGTGATCTGATGAACGACCCTCTGAAAAGGCCTTACTCGGCGAGTTGTATCTACTGCAGAGAGAGCTGCTCTGAGAGAGCTGTCTCTCCCTGTGCAAATCTCACCCGAAATGCATGTGTATAAATTTTATTTTGATAATAGTTTAGGAGCAGGGCATCTCCTGAGCTGAATCGCATTGGTTTCAGCCTCGGGACCCCTACTTCCCGAGATACAGGCCCCGTTATGGGGTGCCGGTATCTCCTATGCATTTTATTCCCGTGGTAATGTGCCTGTGGAAATTAAATGCATAGGAGATACTGGCCCCCTAACGGGCCTGTATCTCGGGGAAGTAGGGGGTCCCCTGAGGCTATCCGCTAAGTAATGAAGTTTACTGTAAATGCATTTTATTGCATAGGGTTCATGCCAGGGTTCTGGTGCTAATATTAATGGGTATCAGCTCCAGAAAATTCCCGGCATCAATCCCATGCAGGAATTTTTTTTTTCTAAGTCCCATCTCGCCGCTCTCTCGCAGGTTTCCAACACACTTTACACAAATTTTCTGGCGTGAGGATTTTGTGATAAAATCACCATTCTAAAGCGGTGGATAGGCGTTCATAGCCAAATCACTGCTACTAGAATTGGTGAGTTTATGAACATGCAAAAAGCGATGATAAGGGCTATCAACGTGCCTCAGTGATTTTTTTTATGACCAATTTTTTTGGAGCGATTCAGTCTTTTATCACCCACTTTTCACCACTTACTGAATAGCAGAAGGCATTTTGGGCGATAAGTGATAAGTAAGTTAATGCATGGCTAAGAAAGTGATGCAGGATGGAGGGGTTTTGGTTTTTAGAGCACTGGGACTCCTTTTCTGAGAGGTGCCATCTATATTCTAGGGACGGATTGCACCTCAATGAAGAGGGATCTTCTGTGCTAGGGGGGAGAATGCTAAAAAGGTTGGAGGTAGGATTTTAAACTAGGATGGGGGGGGGGGGAATGAAACAGATATGAACTAAATGGAATAGAGGAGGATACAAGGTGGTATGGAGGTAGATGGGGGCAAGTGCGAGTTGACAAGCAGTGAGACACCCAAATAAATACAGATAATACTAGAAAACTTCTAAGAACTAAACCAAGTGGGCGCGAGAAAGGAAGGAGCAGAAAGATAATAGTACAGGCTGAAAAAACCCTTAAATGCATGTAATGCAAGAAACCTGACGATAAAATGGGGGAGCTGAATAAAGCTGCAAGGGAGAGCAGTATATATCATAGGCATTACTGAAACATGGTGGGATGAAATTCATGACTGGACAGTTAATTTAGAGGGTTATTCCCTTTTCGGAAGGATCGAACAAATAGAAGGGGTGGGGAGCTCCTTCTTTTTGTTTATATGTTAAACCGGATCTAAAACCTATTATAAGGGATGATGTCTATGAAGGGTATTATGAAAATGTAGAGACTTTGTGGATAGAAATTAGCAGTGGAGGTAAAAGTATAAAGAAAGTGTTTGTGGGAATATGCTATAAACCACCAAATATCTGTGAGATTGAGGAAGCTAAAATACTTTTGAAAATGGAGAAAGCATCAAAACTGGGTCATGTTTGCATAATGGGAGATTTTAATTATCCAGACATAGACTGGGGCAATGAGATTAGCGTTACAACAAAAGGAAACAGGTTTTTGGGGGTGCTTAAAGACAATTATGTGATCCAAATTATTGAGGAACCACCCAGGAGAGGGGCAGTTCTGGATATGGTCATATCAAACAATGTACTGTAGAAGTAATAACAAATATTCAAGTCCTGGAACATTTGGGTAACAGTGATCATAACATGGTCTCATTTGAAATAAATTATCAAAAAACAGATTACTTGGGTTCAACAAAGCCCTTAAGCTTTAAGAAAGGCAGATTTTAATAAACTGAGGTCTAATCTTCATGTAATACACTGGGATGATGTCTTTGCAAGTAAAAATGTAGAAGATAAATGGGCAGTCTTTAAAACATTGTTGGAAAAGCACACTTATCAGTGTATACCCTTGGGTAATAAGTATAAAAGAAATAAGTCATAACCAATGTGGCTAAATAAACAGGTAGGGGAGGAAATGGACAAGAAGAGGAAGGCATTTAGATTATTTAAGTCAGAAGGGACAGAGACATCGTATCAGAATTATAAGGAATGTAACAAAAATTGCAAAAGGGCAATCAAATTAGCAAAAATGGATAATGAAAAAAGGATTGCAATAGAAAGTAAGGTCAACCCAAAAAAGTTCTTTAAGTACCTTAATAACAAAAAAATGAGAAAAGAAAATATAGGACCCTTTCAGTGTCAGATGGGTAGGCAGATTATTGGAGATAAGGAAAAAGCAGCGGTATTAAACAAATTCTTTGCCTCTGTGTTTACCAGGGAAGAATCAAGTTCAATAGTAGTGCCGCAGGAGGAAGCCACAACCTCCATATTAATGAACAATTGGTTAACTGAGGAAGAAGTTCATAAGCAATTTGAAAAAATTAAAGTAAATATGGCACCTGGCCCCGATGGCATAAATCCTAGAGTTCTCAAGGAGTTAAGCTCAGTAATAGCCAAACTTTTATATTTAATATTCAAGGACTCCATTTCCACAGGCTCAGTACCACAAGATTGGTGCCTATATTGGTGTGGTGCCTATATTTAAAAAGGGAGCTAGATCACAACCGGGGAATTACAGACCTGTAAGCCTGACTTCAATAGTGGGGAAACTACTTCAAGGTTTAATACGGGATAATATTCAGGAATACCTAATGGAAAACAAAATTATTAGTAATAGTCAGCATGGATTTATGAAGGATAGATCATGCCAAACTAACCTTATTTGTTTCTTTGAGGAGGTAAGTAGGAATTTAGACCAGGGGAATGCAGTTGATGTGTTCTACTTAGATTTTGCAAAGGCTTTTGATACGGTTTCACACAAGAGGTTGATGTACAAAATAAAGAAAATTGTACTCAGTAATAATATATGCACCTGGATTGAAAACTGGTTAAAGGACAGACAACAGAAGGTTGTCATAAATGGAACTTTTTCACGTTTGGCTAAAGTCGTGATTGGAGTACCTCAGGGATCGGTACTGGGACCCCTGCTTTTAAACTTGTTTATTAATGACCTTGAGGTTGGCATTGAGAGCAAAGTCTCCATCTTTGCTGATGATACTAAATTGTGTAAGGTAATAGAATCAGAGCAGGATGTAATTTCTCTTCAGAAGGACTTGGAGAAACTGGAAACGTGGGCAGGTAAATGGCAGATGAGGTTTAATACAGATAAATGTAAGGTTATGCATTTGGGATGCAAGAATAAAAAGGTGACTTACAAATTAAATGAAGATATATTGGGGGAATCCTTGATGGAGAAGGATTTAGGAGTGCTTGTAGACAGGAGGCTTAGCAATAGTGCCCAATGTCATGCAGTAGCTGCAAAGGCAAACAAGATCTTATCTTGCATCAAACGGGCAATGGATGGAAGGGAAGTTAACATAGTTATGCCCCTTTATAAAGCATTAGTAAGACCACACCTTGAATATGGAGTACAATTTTGGGCACCAATCCTAAGAAAAAACATTATGGAACTAGAGAGAGTGCAGAGAAGAGCCACCAAATTAATAAAGGGGATGGACAATCTAATTTATGAGGAGAGGCTAGCTAAATTAGATTTATTTACATTAGAAAAGGGGCATCTTAGAGGGGATATAATAACTATATACAAATATATTCGGGGACAATACAAGGAGCTTTCAAAAGAACTGGTCATCCCACGGGCAGTACTAAGGACTCGGGGCCATCCCTTAAGGTTGGAGGAAAGGAGATTTCACCCGCAACAAAGGAAAGGGTTCTTTACAGTAAGGGCAGTTAAAATGTGTAATTTATTACCCATGGAGATTGTGATGGCAGATACAATAGATTTATTCAAAAAAACTTTGGACATCTTTTTAGATGGGAAAGGTATACAGGGATATACCAAATAAGTATACATGGGAAGGATGTTGATCCAGGGATTAATCCGATTGCCAATTCTTGGAGTCAGGAAGTGTCACGGTAACTTGTGAAGGGTTTTAATATACATAAATAACTGGGTTGAATTGAACACGACTAAGATATGATAAATTAAGTTTATTCCTTAAAAAAGTTGAACACACAAGTTTGCACAAATAACATACAGAATATAAAACGTACTTAGGGTTTGGGCAATGAAGCAATCAGGATCAGGATTGGCAATTCATTAAGGCATCAGGTAACAAGTAGATGTAGTAATGAAGACACTGGGTATAGGCCTTACACTGGTTTATATGGGATTCCAGCCCTATACCTTAACATTGGGTGGCAGGTATTGGTTAACAATTACCTGCACCCAATCCCTCTGTGCCAGCAAACGTGGGAAGCATTGTTGGACCATGCCCCCAGCTAGTTGCACATGCGCACATATTCCACCTGGGGTCTCATTTCACTAGCCCCACACTAAAGGAAAGGCACCTTACAGTCTATCAGACTTGTATCAGGTCAGGAAATCCTTTGTCTGTAAGTGTGAATTACAACACTTACAGACCACTCAAGCTCTGCGTTTCTCTGCCCTAGTGTACACAATCTGAGTGGTGAAGCCTTTGATCAGGGGGTCTGTTGTAGACAACTGGTTGCCCCCTTGAGCATTAACATTTAGCAGAGCCAGTATCTTTCGCGGGATTTTATACCAGATCCAAAATACAGTACATTTCTTAATATCTAAACATATTCAAATAATCCGTTCGGCTGGGCCGAGCAGGCTGAAACTTGCCAGACCTTCATGCCGGAGGGGACTCTCCATGGTGGCCAGGTTTCAGCTCGCTGCGACCCACTGGACCGGAGTTACAAAAATACAGTTTTAAAAGCACATTTACAAAAGTGGCTTTTTTCTGCCATGCAAGTCAATGGCAGAAACCCAAACTTAACCATTACCCTGACTCCGTTCTGTTGCCGCAAGAGGGTCGGTATTTGCCATGCAGTTATGCCAGAACTATGACTACATGGTGACCAAATCTCAGTCCACTAGGCTGAATAGAACCGGAGTTATGGGTTCCATGTTTCTGCTCATTCTGACTTAGCCATTTTTACCTCACGGCTTTTACCTCCGCCATTAGAGTCAATGGTGCGACCCTCGTAGCGAGCGCAACACTTTACCGGGGTCATTGATTGTCGGACCCAGTTTGGGTCGAGTGAGGGGGTTCCTAGGATCTAGGGGTAAAAATAATTTTATTCCAGGGTGCCCTAGAAACTAAGTTTCCCACGCCAATTGAACCTGAACTTAACCGGGGATTGATCAAAGCTCTTTTCAAGAAAAAGTTTCCGCTTTTGCGGTCTGCGATTTGGATGGCTGCCAGCCCGTTCCTGGAGGTCTGAGTCGAGGAATCCCCATTGAAATGTATTGCTCCATTGACTTTCAATAGGGAACCGCCGCTCCTCCTCTCGGGCGCCACCTTCAGGTCTTCTACGATATCGGGCCCAAATCGCCGGAATCTCCATAAGGTTACATGGGGCTGTAATGGCGACCTATGGAGAGACTGCAAAATGGGGCCTGCAAAGGCGGGAAAAGGGACAAAGGGCCATAAACACAAAATTAACATTAACCCTCTCGCTCCCGACTGGATCCCAGTGTAAGTGTTGGTGCAAACACTGAGATTGGGAAAATACACATTCACAAGGGGATATACATTTGGTGCTGAAGCAGGGGCATAAACACAGTACTGGACATCATTCCAGTTAACCCCTCGCCTCCCAGGTGAGGGCAAGGGGTGGCCAAATGGTGTGTAACCCCTTTAATACCGGGCCAAACCCCCTCTCCCATGACAGGAAGGAATTTATTTTTCCCCTTATCAGATATCATTGGATGATACAGTGGCGGCCGCCTTTATCCTAATGTGGTTGGATCCGCGGTGCTCTGATAATCTCGGGCAAATGCCTTTTTTTTTTTGATCCGGAGTGAATTGCGTTATTTTAGCGCTCGTGATATTAGCATTTTATTATCACTGTCTGCAATACTGCAATACCGTCTAAAACCTAAGGGGGCGTTCGCGAGCTGTTGTCTTGGAAGTCTAATACCTTAGCAGTTCAACCTACGTCAGTACACAATCTGCGTGTGCGCGCGCAGTAATTGTAAATTTGCATATTTACTGTATACATGCATTTGCAGTGCTGTGCTTCTGTACGGTATGTCTCATTTGAAAATTGTTGAAACACATAGGCGTGTACAGTACTGTAACAGTGTCACATTTCGGCATATACAGCGCTCTCCCCTCGCTCGCCCCCACGCACATACAGGATAATTTACTGCACTGCAGGGTATTTCAACTTCTTATCTTCTCTACAATGGAGTACATTTCTCCCACACCATTCCTTTGAACGTGTGTCTTTCTGGTTTCAATCACATTCCTGCTTGACAGCAGATGATTACTGCACATGCACCTGTAACTTCACCCACCACTGCTTGCTTGGGTGAGTGACCAAAAAAAAAAAAATTCTCCTCAATTTTTTTTTCTCCACAAGCCTGCAAAAACCATCTTGATATTACGATATTCAAACTGTGCTGTAGCTTTTGACTGCGACCCTGTGTGTTTGACTGCACATGGTTGATTTGTGTGCTTTTTATGTACAGTACTGTATTTGGGAGTGTAGGGATCATATTATTATGATGAACTGTCTTTTGAAATTACAGTATGTCATTTTCTTTGAACTTCATGCAGCTGTACCCTGTACCCCCCTCCCGCACGCACACACACAAGGCTCGCTCAAGGTTTTGAAACTCTTATCGACAGACACCTCTGCAGAGTCATTCATTTTCTGAAGCTTGCCATTGTGTTCTTAATCCGTCCCTAGCCGAGCATCACCTCACTTCGCCTGCGTGTAATCCTCTTTGAGATGGGAGCTATCTGATTACTGCACATGACTCACCCAACTCCCCCCCCCCTCCAACCCTTTGAGGCTTTGTTTACGGTAACGCTTTGGAAAATCCCTTCTCGAATTTGATATGTAAATCTGATTTGCACAGCATTGTGAGAATTGAGAGTTAAAAAAAACATTAACTGATTCATGTTGTTTTGTCATTCATTATTTTTCTTTGGTGTACTGTAGGTGTGTGTGTGGGGGGGGGTTGTTGTCAATGATTATGATTATCAAGAATGTAAATAAATATTTATTTTATTTTATCAGGAACCAAAAAAACAAATATAAAAATAATCATGAATAATACATAATGCAGTCTTTATTAAATTCTTCTGTCAGATGGAAATTGAGGGCCGGTGGATAAACATGAATAATGCACATTGATAATAATATTAATTAATACTATATAATATTATATTAATGATAGTATTTAATATATATATATATAATATATATCTATATATAAAAATAATAAATTGTTTTCCGTCTTTATTCTTCCTCATTCTGTACAGTACAAGTAGTTTCATTGAGAGAGGAGAGGTTTTGTGTACTCATTTACTGCTGTTTATACTGTACACTTAACTGTAACAATAGTTCACAGACGCACGACACCCCCCTTCTCTCCCAGTCCCACACTTTTTCCTGAAAGACAAGAAAACAAAATATTAGTGCAGTTATGTGCATACTGTTATGGCATGGTGTGTGTTAGTACTTGTTAGAACTACTGTGGAATCTACTGATACGTGATACGTTAAATCGTTTGGAACCAGAGTGTGCGTGTGCTCTCTCTGGAAGAAAGAAGAAGAAGGGCAGATACTGTACTGTATTATGGCATTGTGTACTGTATGCTGTAGCTACTCCATATTGGACTACAGTCGGCTGTTGGCACTGTCAAACCAAGTCCATACAGGAAATACTGTATACTTTGACTATGTAAATAATTTGTAACCAGAATGGCTGGTGCTTGCTTCTCTGGAAATAAATAATGAGCAGGTTACTGTACTGTAGGTGCTACTGTATTATGCATTGTGTACGTATAGCTACTCCAATTGGACTACGGTATGCAGTTACGTAAGTACTGTCAAACTAGTCTATACTGGAACTACTGTATACTCTGACTACAAGGAAAGAAAAAATCTGTGCCATACTTACACTGTATCCTACGTACTCTACATACACAGTACAGTACTTCAGTATACCATACTACCTTCCCTTGCTTGCCATCTACGCGCGATCACAAGTGTCGCAATTGGTCAATATTTATATGCATGCGTTCCACGGTTGAAGTACACGTTCCAAAACTCAGTAGCTTGGCGCCAACTCGTCCTTTTTGGAGGGTTTCACCACACACTTTCCGGATTATGGTCCTTCAGCTGATGCCAGACCATTCGATCGGATTGAAGTCTGGGACTGTCCTGGAAAAAAAGGACAATTAGTTTAAGAGTACAGTACACAGTAAAACAGTGGGAAAAACCGACAGAGACACGTTACCGACTTACTCGCTAGCGTCTTCACCCATATGATACTGACGCGCCAGAATGCGCTGTTGAAAAGGGATTGCTTTCGATCGTTGTCCTGATAGAAACGGTGACTATCTGGGAACTCACGTGTGATGTATTCACATACTCAGGCACATTTGCTCTGGAAAAAAACTTTCATTCATGATTCCTACAGTGGCGGCCGCCCTTAGTCTACAGCGGCCGCCTCTGCGGTTATTTTTAAAATGCGTTCAGACGCGGGCTTTTTTTTTTTTCAGCGCCACAGGCGCTTCTTTGGTAGCGCCATTAGCGTGATGTGAGAACGCGCGCGCGCGCAAGATGGGCTGGCGCGGCCAATTTCTACCGCGAAAAATAAAAAGGCAGAGAAATTGCGGTAAGCTTACATAAGCTAAACATGAAAAAGTTATATACATGAAAAGAAAGTGCTAAAAAACTGCACACTAGTACAGTACAGTGCATAAGCAAAAGCGTGTGACCTACATTTACTGTACACTTCAAAGATCACGATGCATCCTGGTCACGCCTAGAGATGGACCCCCACATGCTCTTCACTGGAGTTTGGACCCAGCGTCATAGATATGCACCTTTTTGTGGAATGCAGTGGCAATCTCTCATTGCTGACACCATACGACTAGCAGTAAGCATGCAATCCGGAACTTTCTCCACTGATCCAGCTGGGCCTGGACACTTACTTGCTATCTTGTTAACGTCCTTATCATAGGTACCTCTGTAATGACAAGGAATAATTTATATAGTCGGACAGTTTTCTTAAACAACAACTTTTACTTTCCTGTACTGCCCAATACTAACACATGTTCATATTTCATCCATCTGCCGTCTCATCTTCTTTATGGGTTCGGATACAGTGTGAGATTGTGATTTTGCTGAAGAGAGGTATTTGACCTTAAGGCACTTCTTCTCATCATTCTCTTAACTTATTTTGTCGACCAGAAGTGTTGCCTCCCCACATGTACAGAAACACCAATCGCGGTAGAATACACGTGAGTAGGCCACAAGTACGCGCACCATCTTTACAGTAAAATGTATAATGAGATGATCTACACCAATATAGTTCCATATAATAGGAACAGCAATCAAAACTAGAATGTATATACTTATATTTATACTAGAGTTATTAACATATACCGAAATAACGTTTCAAGGAAGGAGATAGATCGTCACAGATCTAATATAGTCTAGTTAATATGCAGCAATAATAACAAATATTAGATACACTAGTTAGTATATAGTTATAATAATAACTTACCAGTTAGTTACGTGGTTGTCCTCGTGCGTTGTTTGGTTTTTTCCGTGTGCATGATAGCACACGGTGGTTGATGGCACAACGAGGCCAAGCGAAGCATAACCAGCGTTGAATCTGCAATTGTTGGTCCGCGAACATTGTCATCTCGCTTAATTGTCATGTCTGAATCCATTTGAACTCTTTATAAACAGGCATTGCTGACGAGTAGAAAGAAATACAACACGAATTGCACAGATATCGATGTGAAGTCTTGTATTCAATGATGCTGATCCCAAAAGGATGAGGTGTATTATACGTGTAATAGGACTCACATAGAGTATCGCTCACTTTTACCACCTGGACCTCTTCGCCATAGACATAAAGTTACACTTACTGGTAGGCCAACCACTCGTGATCTGTATCTGACTGCCCTTGGATCCAGATACGCTATGTGCCATTCATGCATTCCATGTATTCACCGCACATTCTACGACGAGGGACTGCCACTCGCCTCTGACGTGTCTACAACAGAAAAATAATGCAAAAGGCGGCAGGCCATTTCCACTCCAAGGCCCAGTCAGCAAACAGGCTAGGCTATATAAGAAAGCCCTCTGCTGCCACCAAAGGCTATAGGGGTTTTAAAATACAGTCTAAGCCCTTGAATATGTCACAGAAGAACGGTGATTCAACACTCACGCAAAACAAATGGCGCAAACACCATGGACTCGCCGGGGCCACACATTACCTCCATCTATTCGGCATGTACAAACTCTGTGCGGCCGCATCTCCACAGACAACTTACATTCCCCATCTTCTCCACTACTCGTCCACGAGCTGCGACTGTCTCCCGAAAACCCATAGCCCATCTATCCTCCTGACCTCTCTCGACGAAGCTTGCCACTGTGGGTCCCTGAAAGACTCCACGGGTCATTTGTCAATACAACGCTATAGACGACTCTGTTGCTTCTCGCAGCGCAAATCACAGGTCGCTTCTCCATCCCTCTAATCAGATCGAGGCTCCGCTTCATCTCCGGAAATCACACGAGATCACATCCCCACTTCTCGGACGACGCTTTTTCGCTTCTCTCGCACGGAAATCCACAGGTCACCTCCTCCATCCTTCTCGAATGATGCTGCATCTCTCCATTGGAACCCCCCATCATCACTCGTAGCAGCCCCATCCCCACCCAGAGTCCACAAGCGGCGCCCCATGCACCAAGAACAGGCCGAATAAGACCGAGCATGACTGAATGGTTCTTAGGTTGGATATCCACTGGGGACTTACTATGCTGGTAAGATTGATCTGATTTTAGAGAACCAATTGGCTAATACTGGATCAACGGAGTCAGAAGAGGATCGACGGATGGCAGGAGAAAACGTAGAGATCTGACCAATACAGCCGGGGATCATACATTTGCTCCGTAGTATCAGATCGGCCCCAGTAACCCATGCCGAGAGCAGGAGGAAGGTGGTGGCAGTATGATTGGATGAAGTTACCTATGTGACCGCCTTCCAACACCAAGCCCAACCCCTCCACCAGAAGAATTTGTTAGCATGTAGGTTTTCCGTTGAGAGGAGGGGAAGTAGATATGACAACACCCCGTCAAAGCCAGATGACAACACGGCGACCAAGAAGGAGGAAAGCTTGCCTCAACCATGTACTTAAACCTCTGTGAACGGTCGCCTCCTCCACAGCCAACATAGTTCCCAAAACACCTCTCCAGAGCCCACCTCCACGAACCAGCCCCAATAGACTCATGAATTTGAATCCCTCACCGGGGTCCCGCTCCGAGATTCATGGCAGGCGAGTGAACGCTTGTTACCACCGAAGCATCAGGGCTGTTAATTTAAAAAGAGCCACTAGGTGTAACTGAGGTTGTACTACAGGTAAGGATGAATTTAAAAGCCCGACCCTGGGACGGGTGGGGCCAACAATGTAAACTACGAAGGAAATACGTGAACAAAGGGCGCTTCCTGAAAATTAAGAAGACTATTGGATGGGTAATTGCTGGCGCATTTTTCACTTCTGATCCTTATTGAAAATCCGTTCGAGACTCTATTATGCATTTGCGCCATACCAGGCAGCTGGACCACTGTGAAAATCATTGCTGGTGGGCGTGTCAGTTAGCAGATTAACTGTTCAACTGTTGTTTATTTTTGTAAATGTTTTTTGTAAACTGTTTTTTGACTTCTGAACTTAATAGTATCTTTTTAATTAGAAGATTTTTTATCATGACGGTTATGCTGTACAAATGTTGTGGACCTACTTATAAACGGAATTTTAGTGAAACTGGTGGTCCTCATATAGTACTTTGGAACTGTAGTTAGATATGTTAAAGTGACGAATTGAGTAGTTGATTTTTAACGTTTTAAAAGTTGTGACTACTGTAACAGGACCCGGCTTGAACATTCCAGTCCATCGAGTGGCCACAAACAGGGTCCAGGTTTCAGGGTCTCAATCTTGACAACCAGAAGCTGTTTGCGGCCCCGGGAGGAATGGAGTTTGGCAGGCCTGACTGACTGTTCTGTATCACCGATTCCTCTGACTGTAAACTTGATCTTTGATCTCTTTTCTAGTATATAAATGTTTCGACAGCAAGATTAACGAAAACCATACAGATCTTGGTTAATAGTTTGAACGTGGCTCGTACCACTTAAATGTTTTGTTAAATTGTATCTGGTTAAGAGTTAATGTTTTGTACTTAACTCCCACCAGAAACAGATACTAATGGTTGATTTGTTTTAAATTGTACTCCATTGTCTCCTTTTTACTGTACACAATAACAGTTGTTATGTTAGAAATACTAGTAACAAAATACTGTCCAGGCATACGTAGCAGATACTGAGGCAATTTAGCAAGTGTTGCAAACTTGGTCACAGTAACATCCCAGAGATATTAGAAACAATACTGCTCTGGAAGCGGGTGTGTATAGATAATACAAACCATTCAGTGTACTGGGCATGAATCACATGTAGTAATAATGCAACATACTTATATATCCGGGTCTTATTATACACGTAATACGAGGTATAAAAAAAGTTTAAAGTATTCTAATACTAATCAATAACACGGCCACTAAAACTGTAAGATCGGTACGTGGGTTTTTTAAATCAGATTAGATCAATTGACATGGCATTGTAAACACAAAGCAGATATGATTCCAGTGTGAAATCCCCCACATTTGGCCGTATTTCCGCATGAGGATGACAAAAGTTCTTTTTCTGAGGACACAAAAAAAAAAAGTGGATAGTAGAAAGTTAACGGTAACATGGTCAATCATCCCTAAGAGATTTTCCCACATCAGATCGCCCCGACCAATAATATTCTCGGGGATTCCTGTTAACTTCTTCTTGTCCCAGGCCAATTTAAATGACCACTGTTGTATTTTTTAACCCTGCAAGTACGACACTTACTGAGCGCGCTGCGCTTACAATCCTGAATAATCTGACATTGGCGGATCACGAAGAATTCAACCAATGACACCCGAACCATATAAATAAAAACACATCAACCGCCGCAATACAACCGTGGGTGTGGTAAGACATGAATGCGGTCATGAATCGGCGAATGCGGCGAGACTATGGTTGGTGCAAGTGCGGTTGAAGTGCTTGGCATGCCGAAAGACCCGAAACTCGAGGATGTGGAGAGATCAAAAGGGGTCCCGCGCGGTAATGTCGTCCTATGGGGGAACCACGCTTCTCCTACCGTTAAGGACATTAATAATCTATGTCCGTCTCGCCTCATCTCTGGGTGTCATGTATGTTGCTCTCTGGATATTTTTTTCTCCCCTACTTGAACTTCCAACCCAGCCTTCGTGTTACCACCATCAGAACAAAACTGCATGTCAGGTCTAATCAATGATTTATAATGTCTTAGAAAAGGCCATCAATAGTGCTGGCCACACACTGTAAACAGAAACAACATTTCGTGCATCATAATTGATTGCTTAGAATTCTTCTTCTTGTTTCATTTTCAGGGAAAATAGCGTTGTCGTTCCAGGAGACGAGAAGTTTCTGGCCGGTGGAGCTTTCCTTTTCGCTCACCAACATTTTGACAGAACTTCAAGGTGTCCTCACGAGATGCATTTCACGAGTCTGGACAATGAGCCACCAAATGACGGAGTTTCTAGTCCCTTAAAACTACCAGCTCTTCTTTTGTGCACGTAAAAAAAGTAAAAAAAAAAAATAAAGAAAATAGCCTCCGAAAATGAAGTACTTCATTTAAGAAATGATACTATTCCTACGACAATTATTATATCAATCAAACTGGAGGTGTTCAGTGCTTAAGAGCTATAGATCGCAGCAGCTAAGCCATATACTGACTTGAATTTTGTTTGACCATTCAGTGAGCAATGGTAAGATCGAAGCTTCTCAGAACTCTGACCTTTTATTTACTGTGATATGAGTACCCTAAGATCAGGCCATGTAGTATTTACTAAGCAAGGAATTTCACAATACCACCTATGGGTCTCAATCAAGTGAAAAAGACAAGGTTCATATAGCCTAAAGCAGCACGTAAAAAACAAAAAAAGTGTAAATGCCAAGGCATTACCTTAACGTGTTGCGATCTAAAAGATCCATCGAAACATCATAACAATACTGGAAGCAAACCCTTACATTAGATTCGCATATAGAGGCCCATCCCGGCAAGGATATGCTGTTATATTGTGGAGCAATACGCAGCATTATTAACAATGTTTCAGGCTATATGAATAATTCCTGGAAGGGATATCCTTTACGCCAATACCGCTTGCTGTCGGCAGTCTGGTGTTCCTATAGGCACATGAGTTCTTGCCCAGTGAGTAATGTACATGCGATTATCATGGAGTGCCACGGTGTGTGCGCGGCTCTTCCCTCACCCAAGCCGCCTTGTAACCCCGCATTGTAGCGACAAATAAGAGACAGGAAACGGGGAATGAGGTAAAATGACCCGGCGCATTTAATTTATACAGAAAACCTAAGAGGGCAAATGCATCCCTGCCAGAGTGCTCCTTTTCACAGGTGGAAGGGAGGAGGTCAAGACCGGCCCCTCTAACGAACTGGACCTCATTCCCTACGTGAGCGGGTAGGCTCCGACGCATTTGAGAGGAACTGACCTTGCCCCCTCGAACTCCCCCGATCAAAGGCAGGCCTCCCGTTCTGGCAAGCAACAAGGCACCTCCTCCCAAGATCCGCCTGTACCAAAGGCAAACTGTCAACGAACCCTCTGTTGGACTCGTTTCCATCCTATCGTACAGGTATCCGCATTGTTAGTGCCTGACACAATAAAAAACGATGTAACACACATACAAGCATATGACCCCCATTACCGGGATACCTGGCTGCCAACCTCCGCTTCAGTCATTACTGAGTGCAATACACACCTAAGGGGATGGGTGGGCAGATATCATGTTGCGGGCAGCAAAAATGAGGATGCCTGCCCGCCAGCTTGGGCCTTAAGTAGGCCTTTGGAACTCCTACCCCTGACGCGGGGAGGGAGCTGTGGGTGGGCCAGCGAGGGGGGAAGGCGCAGACCCCCCTGGTCATGATGCCCCCGCCACTAGGTGCTAGGGAGGCCACTTGACCAGGGAGGCGCGGTTGCCAGGCGGTTCCCATCTCTAACCCGCTGACCTTTTACCCACCATGTAACGGTACAAATAAAAAGTAACTGGATGAAGATCTAGAGGTCAATCCCAGAAGCTAGCTATTATAATACAGAACTAAGAGGGGTAATGTCCTCCCTGCCAGATGTCTCTTCACATGTGGGGGAAGGAGGTACGGAGTATAGCCACGCCTCGAAACCGGTGACTCGTGTCCCTACCTACCTAGCGGTTTCAAGAGGCAGAGGTCAGATGGATAACTGATCTTGCCACACTCGTCTTCACCCCGGCGCTCATCAAAAACGGCCCCAATCTCCCGCCAGTCCGACCAATAAAAGCAACGCGCACTCTGAACCCAAAGAAGCGCGCTCCACCGTCCCCCTTAACAAGGCCATTTTAACCACCTGATACAACTATCTAAGTATCGCCTGCCCCAACCCTGCCGAACCTCTTCCTCAAAAACCTCCGCACACTAAATCTGTACCTCCTAACCGCACTAGGGTTGGACCTAGCAGCAGGGAACCTGGTCATTACACGCACTGGTTCCTTGTTCTTAACCATTCCCACTTGGGATGCCAATCTCCGTCAAATCTCACCCTGAAGCGGCAGAACTCACTTGCATGGCCTTAGATTAAGATGCCCCTGATAATCGTTTTCCTGCTGGGCGCTCTCGATCTTCCATGGGGCCGGATATAGCACCGTCAGTGTAGCTGAGTCGCCACTCTGCCCAGGCGAGTGCAGCGCGATTTCTTCCCACTGTATTGGTCTGCTGCGGTTTGCGCCAGCAGACCACTAGCGCGACCGAATAACTGCCAACGCGGCTTATCTGTTTGTTGATGCTGAGACTCCTTTTCTCTGCGCAGCTTCTTGGATCGACAGACCTGGCGACCCCGGCAAGTTGACCCTGGCAGTGGACTGCGGCCACGCCTTCTCCTTGTTTGGGGCCAACCGTGCGACCCACGGCGCCATACACCGGCAATGTAACACACCAGCTTCAATTGTTACGGGTGCTCTGTCGATGTTGTCCTCTCACGCAAGTGTGACCACAGCAGGCGGCATCTGAGTGCATTCACATCTGTGAATTTGGCGGTGAGAGACGACGCACTGTCCTTATGCGTGCAGTGTGGCGCAGAGAAGGCCCTAGCACAAAACATAGGATGGCGCACATAACTGGATAGCACGCAGCGCCACATAGCTGCACCCCAACTGGCCGGACCATGTTACAATACCAGGTGGACGTACGCACGTCACCTCCACTGCGTTGCCTCCCATATGCCGCACCCACGCGATGGCTGCCTTCACCAGACCGACGCGGTGGCAAGCGCGTGATGGAAGGTGGCGGGAAGCCCTAAGCCGTACCAATTGACCGGCCGCTTGATGACGAGTCAAAGACACCGAGTCAGGCCAATGGAGTCGGTACTGGGGGGGATCTATCCCGGTGGACAGTGACCACCGGCTGTGGATTGATAAGCTATGACTTAAACGCACCACACGAAGGTCAGATGGAGGGATTTATGGAATGATCTGTTGCCACCATCTCCACCCGAGGTGCCCCCCCACATGCTGCGCAACTACGCTGTGCGCGGTCCTCCCCTTCTCCCTGTGCAATTGTCCCGGCCACCGAGGAGGACTAACCACGCGTGAGGCGCACCAAAAAGGCCTTTGCCGGACAATGAACTATCCAGAGATGAGTGCGTGTGGCATGATAGAGAAATTATGACATCCACGGCGAAGGCGCCAAAAATATGCACCGGTTAATTAGATAGCCAGCCAAGCTAGATACTGCACAGGATCAAGCTGCGAGGCCACTGGGATTTCCGCCCTACTTGTCTAACTCACAGGGGAACAACCAGTGAGGTGCCTGGTATACGGTCAATGGCATTTCCGAAATGTCATAACTCGTGTTTAATAGTAAACATGTGCCAAAAAATCGGCAAAAGATAGACAAGTCACGCACAACACTGTATTACGAGCTGCAGAGATGCCGAATTCAGTCCTGGCATCCCGGGGGGCAGTCGAATAGTCGCCACCAGCCGGGTGGTTCCTTGCCGCGTCCGGATGCACCGATTTGCAGGTGGCTGGTACGGTCCGTCATCGAGTAAAGCATGCGGGCAACTGCGTCTTGTGCAGATGGCCATCCTGGTGTCCAAACATGTCGATTATGCACGATGACTACCAGGAGACGCAACTGAGTAGCGGCCGTGTCGGCAGCAGTGGCCAGATGACGTAGTGACCCCTATCCCGCGTCACGGGTGGCCGGAGCCATCACCGATCGGGACGACCTGCGCGCCGAACAAAAGACGAGGATGCCCGGCCACAAGTCTTGGCCTACGAAGGCCCGGGAACTCTCCTGAGCCGGGGAGGGAGGTGTGGGACGGGGCAGCAAGGGAAAGCCAGACCCCCCTGGTCATGAAGCCCACCCGTTATGGCTATGGAGGCCGCTTCCATAAACCTGCATATATCAAATACTAATTACAGCTCTACAGTTCTAAACAAGCAGGAATCGAAATAATAAAAAAAGTGGATAGGATTAAAATAAATTAACGTCAATGGTTTGATCAGTGTCGTTTCCTAACAGTGCTGCGGAAAGAGTTCCATGTATTGCACTTTCAGTTAGTTGCATTGTCACCCCAGGCATGTTACTGCACTTTTTTTTTTATGTTGACAAAAGGAGAGACACACCCATGAGTGTTTTATATGCTGATTTAAAGTGATCACATACAGTAGGTATTTTACCAGTAAAGAGAAAGGAGGAAGGAGACTAAATATATTCCAGTAACAGGGTATAAGAATAATAGATACATCTGTGTGGTGTTTCATGGCAATTTTGTATTATTTGAGGCAGAGTTGTATCTGAAAATAGTGACTGTAAGTATGTCATTCAGTCTCCAACAATTGACCGTCTAGGTACAGGCGTGGTCTAAAATTTGTGATCTGAGAAATCTTTTAACCCTCAGTGCGTTCCCGAGATAAAAATGCAAAATTAAAGGTGGGGTGGATGCTTATGACGGAGGCATAGACAATTCCCATTTACAGTTTAAAAAAATTAGATTGAACTCAGAAAATTATTCTTGTTTTTTAATGGTACCTTAGGAAGTAGCAATTTTTGTCTGCCTATATAGTGATATTGGAAAGCTTAGAGCGTAGTTATAAGTATTATGTTGTTGAAAAAGTTGACAAACTTCATTCAGCCCTGCTAGGAGAAACCATCAGCAATGAATCTCCAGCATAGTAGGCATACCATACCCCGAAGCCTGTATCCTACCAAGTACTCAGATAAATAAGGAAAAGAGAGTAAGTGTATTTAGTGAGTTTTTTTTCCAACATATGGTCTCAGTATGACCTGATTACAGTGGGTACTGTAGAGGTCCGCTGCCAATATAGCTTACAAAGGGTGTTAGGGTCTATGAGATGAAGGGGGGTAGTCACCACATGGTACAAACT
Source organism: Ascaphus truei (assembly GCA_036426205.1). Lineage (NCBI taxonomy): Eukaryota > Metazoa > Chordata > Amphibia > Anura > Ascaphidae > Ascaphus > Ascaphus truei. The sequence goes on from WSYH01000719.1 coordinate 146,357, forward strand.
AGGGGAATTGTGTAAATTAAAGTGTATTTAGGGTACTATCTATTCAGGTTGGGTCGTGTGTTCTGGACAAGCCATCCATTTTGTGCCAGCTGATAGAACGCATGATGCCACTACAGGCCGTGTTTGTGAAGACACAGCTACGTATGGGCAGAATATGAGTGACCCGCTGCTGCTCTGGGAGTGGAGGCAAACAATGTCAGTGCCGGGAATGGGAAGATGGATGATTGACCGTATATAATGCCACATTGTGTGTATTTTATTGGCTAGCTACCTAAGTAAAAGCCGAACACAACCAAAGGCATCAGGTTCGCCCTCGTGTTTCAACGGAATTGGGCCTAATAACGAGATGGTTACATAGTACAAAGATAAGGTTGTACAAAAAGACACATGTCCATAAAGTCCAACCTATCCTCAAGAACCGGAATGTTGAATATTTTGGACATCCGAGCACTTAATACATATGGTGCTTAAGCCTGCTCAATTTAACTGGGGCTGCAATAATCCAGAGCAAACAGGAGCGGTAAAAAACCAGAATTCCAAATTGGCGTGATATATAGCACTACACAAGCAGATTAATGAAAAATTAAATTGTAGACAGGTGATAGTTAGAGTTATAGAGTAATTTGAGTTTGCAAAAAAACATTGAAGTGTACATTTCTGATTTAGCAAACCACACAAAAATACTGCAGGGCTAGTTTACCACAACAAGGAAAATGTAATTTCAAAGGGCAAACTCCATTCATAAACACACACACACACAACACAACAACATACTATACATATACAACACATCACTATACACAAATATATTAGATATGAATGTGGGTCATGTAAATGCCTACAGTAATCTATCCTGCTAGCAGTAAGGCTGGTAAGGTGGGCTGCCGCAGAATCATGGAGGTTTTCTAACAACCTTGGTGGGGTGCCCGGTATGGGATGGGATGGTAACACTGCTCTGAGTCCATGGTTAGTGATGTAAGAAGGTAGTGTAAGCAATCAGAAGTTACCTAAAGGCACCAAAGCACATGTGTGCTAAAGTTAAGTCTACTGCAGAAGTCTGCAGTCTGAGCAGGAAGGAGTTCGGCTAAGGAGGAGTTCAGTTTGCTAGAGGCAGTATGTATAGTTAAACTCCATGGGAGGGAATGTGCAAGGACCGGCACAGGAGCAAGTGATCCTGAGGATAGTGAATCCCGATTTAGGTGATACTATCAAAGGGAGCGGCGGACCATCGGTGAGAGAGGAGGTATAATGGAAACCCCATATGTGGAGGGCCAGCTATGCCCAAACCGTGACAATAAAGATGGAGCTTGCATCAGAAAGACCACGTGTGGTGTACGAGGTATGATTACCAAGTGACGGTGGCACCCAAGGAGGAGTTCTCAACAGGACCATCCCCTGAGGACGCAGGACCCTGATGAGGTGGAGGGCAGGCCACTGTTGACAGGAATAGGTGAGACTCAGCACACTACCTCTGCCTGGTCGCACGGGTCCTCCCCACACACCATCATGCGGGGAGAGAGACTCATGGGTCCTGTAGCAACAGGGGAACCACCCGACACTTACACCACGTAATGGGGCCGGTAGACACAGGGGCCATGTGAGATTGGGTGAGGTCCGCCGGGCCCAAATACCGTTTTACAATGGCGAGGCGCTGCTGAGATCAGATCTGTCATCGAGCGACACAGAGCTCTAGCAGGCATCACGGGAGAACGGGATAGAGGTCTGCTGAACTCTGTGCTGCGTAGGAGGGGACGAATGCCTTAAGGGTGTGGTCAGGGGGCTGATCTGGCTATTGTCAGTTCGCAGGCATCACGTTAGGGGGCCTGGAAACGGAGTGAGGGGTTTGGTGAGGGGGCTGGCAGAGTCGAGATCCGTAGTACCTTGAGGCAGGCAGTGTAGGTGGGTAGGATGACAGACAGGGATGCCGGTTACACTGGTCCACGGCACCTGAGAGGGTCCGCGGCGTAGGTCTGACCAGAGAGGTAGACGTCACCCCGGTGCCTAATCGTATCTGAAGGAGAGCCAGAGGAGAGAGTACTAGCACATTCACAGAATCCATTAAGGGCGCACAGAAAGGGAGGCCGAGAAAGTCACCAAGACAGCACAAGGACGAGAGAGTGAGCCTAGCCGAATGTAGTGTGAACACTGGGTCACACCTAGAGATAAGGTACACATGTGGGGCTGCATTGAAGCTAACTACTAATTGTGCCGGCACAGTGGTGGCTTGCACGCAGCGATGGAGACGACATGATACGGATCAATTAGGTCATGTTGAGAGCTGAGGGAACAACCGCAAAGAAGGAGGATCCGGCGGGGCGCGGACGAAACCCAAACAATGGGACTCTAGAGGATGGATGGGATGAGGGCACCCGTGGCGGGTGCACCCATCTGGAAGAGCAAAAGTCGGACGAAGCTAGCGTGTGACCAGTCTGCATCTGGAGCGGAGAGCGAAGCGTGGGCGCCCCGTTCGGATCCGTGTTTGGGATCAGGATGAGGGGGCCACCCGTGAAGCAGGGTGCGGAAATTGTAATAATTGGGGGAGAAACAGTGAGGAAAACAAACCAATGGACTTTTTGGGGCTTGTGGAAAAAGTCAACCAAAATGGCGGTTCCCGCGCTAGGGACAACGCATGGGACCAGTCATAGAAGAATGTGTGGTGCCGGACTGCAAAAAATGGCGGGAATGCAGGGATAACAGAAGAGCCACGCGCGATGTGGATGGGCTGTGCGAGATGAAAGGTAGGCTGGCCGATCTGCTATGGAGCTAGTTGACTTCGCTCACGCACCAGGTGCTGAGTCAACCGCTTTGAGTACGATGGGACACACCCTCCCCTGATTCACCATGGGGAGGAATTCAGACGTGAATGGACTGTGGGGGACTATGAAACAATGGGCCCAGGACTGAATCAGACGGCGCCACTACAAAAAGGGAATAGAGTTGCAACGGCGGTGGAGGGACCGTGGCATGAAAGGGATGGTACTTGCACGGAGGGCCGGCAGCCAGGAGAGGCGGGGATGGAACAGCAGTGCCCAGCGGAGAAAGACCCTCCAATCATTGTGGGGAAATTGGGCGCGAGAGAAATACGACTAACCGCGGCCCACCAAGGACTATGAGAAGAGAGGGACGGCCTCCCTTAACTTATAGGGCCCTGATCTTGGGATGAGATTCCCTGTGGGTACCGATACACTACATTGACAACCTGGGGGCGGGTCCAGCTCGTCAGAGAAGGGGGCGGCCGATAGCAAGGAAAGTGGCGAGTGTAATCCAAGCAAGTTCCCCAGTCAGAAGTTGCGAGGACCCCATGAGACAAAGAGACCTTACAGACGTGGTGCATCCATGATACAAAGAAGGCCTGTCCTACAATCGTGCCGGGCACGTGGTCTCCAACCCAGCCCTACTCAGTACCGGCGGTGTGGTTGTAGTAGTGAGGGTGGCCACACGAGACGGTGGTGGCTCTGCCTACAAGTGGGCTGCCCGGAGGCACGGTCAACACGGCGGAACGTGCCCTCATGCGGGACTGTTAAAATGTGGCTATGCCCACATTATTCCAATTCAGCCTGTGACCCACGGTGGACATGGCAAGGCGCTCGCCGGTCCCCGGGGCGCGATATGGATCACGAGCGAGTCCCGGCGCCAAGGGCTGGAAGCAGGTCAAGTTCGGCAGGGTCAGTCGGCGAATCGTGGCGGTTGAATACCCCCCGCAATCGGGAAAGAAGACTTTACACTTGATCGGAGAACCAAGGCAGGGAAAGGGGATTACTCGGAAGAGGGACACCTCCTGTGAGCTGGCGGAGTGTAAAAGGGCGAGAGAGTCTCAAAAAAGGCACCACCGGAAATAAACGGACGACACCCGTGGGGTGACGTGGGTGGCTTGAGAAAAGGGCGTCCCGCAGATCGCGAGCCGACGTAGAAGGAAGTTCCAGCCATCAGAGGACCGGATCTAGGCGACGGCTGTCTGAGAGGACGCTATACCGCTGCGGGTGCACCTAAAGGTTAAGGCAAAGCAGCACGCCTCATGACTGTACTTGGTTTGCAGCAACGGCGAAGCGCTGGAAGGGCCGCGCCAGGCCCGGGAGCGCAGTGGCGAGTCGCGGCAATCACTCGGCGGCGAAGGCGGAGGCAACAACCCGGAGTCCGTTGAGAGGACGAAGAGATCCCGCATGGGGGTCCCCCCCGAGACCAAGATGGCGACGCTTCGGTTCCGCGGGGACGAACTCGCTTCCGGCCGGATATCCTGTGTGAACGGCGGACCCCAGGAGAGAATTAGTTGCGGAGCGAGCTTCGGGGATTGGGGGAAGGTCCCAATCACCTCAACGGGTCCTCAGACGAGATGGGCGGGTGCGATATGAGCGGATAGCGACTGAGAGAAGGGTGACGTTCTCCGTTGAAACAGAAAATATTACGGACAAGCCAGGAACGGGTCGCAGCCAGTTGCAATCGCTACCCCGTCCAGTATGCCCGACCACCCCCATGCCCAGCTAAGACCCCTACACCTGTCACACGGTCCCCGGGTTCCGCCCTAGCCGGAATCAGTGGAATCCCTCAGAAGAGGAGGGGGCGGACGATGGGGAAAGACAGCGCAAGTGGCGGCACGGAAGGTATCTCCAGGGAGGGGGAGCAAGAATTAAGACGGCTGCCGGTAGGCCGGTGGTGCCAGCAGTTCTGGCGCCGGTTAAAAAAGGCACCCCAGGGTCGTCTAGGTGGTCGGTACAGCGATATGACGCGGTATCGGGGTATTTTCCATGACGATGATAGAGGAGTCAACGGCGAGTTAAAACAGGTTTCCGCGAGAATACCGTTGGTGGGGCATCCCATTTCTTCCGAAGTGTACTGGCTGGAAAGGACCCGCCGATAGGTTCAGTCATCACGCACGAGACGAAGGGAAATGTAGGGTGAACTTGGTAGCGCGGGGGCATGCGGGAGAGAAGTTTACCCCAGAACAGGGGGACGGGAAAAATGCAGGAGCTGGAAGAGCCTATACAAGAATAAGAGGCAGTAGAAGGAAAATAAGAGACAAAATAGGGATCCAGGATCTTGTCGAACCCTCCGTAAGGCTCCTGATTAAGCCCGACTCTCCGGGTGCTACCTGGAGTCAGTTCTTAAGGTGACCGGACGGGTTATGTAGGGCCGAACGGGCGATAGGCTCGTTAAAGTCTCCACGGGGTGGCAGTTACCCGTATGTCCGTGAGCATTAATGTACGAAATCGGGGAACAGGGATAGGTGGCTCCGGGAAAATATTGAGATGCAACTTAGTCAGTAAAAGGTGGCGGTGATTGTGGAGTGGGAAGAAGGAAAGAAGGCGAGGACGGATGTGGAAGAGCAACGATCCGCATATGGGCCATTGACGAATCCCACAAGCACAAAGGACCATCAGGCCCGAGAGGGGAATTACCGCGGCATTACTAAGTTACCGTTCTAGATAGGGGGGGTAGGAAGTAAAAAGAAGCCGTGAACTCTCATATTTTTAGGTGGTACTGGCATTACGCGGGTATGTGGCTGCGGTGGGGCGGGTCTCTTGTGCGGACGGGATGAATGTATCAAGCCCTGTACATCGATCATCGCTGGACCCTTGCCGCCTCGTGACGTTACATCCCTGGTTTGGTTACAGTGCTTTCCGGAAAGAGGTATACGAATTTATGAAGGTCCCAGACGAGGGCGAGGGATGCACCAGGGGGAGGAAAGAAGGTAGAGGTCATGAAATGCCACAGTCATCTCTCCTGTGACAGTAAGGCCCTGGTATAAGGTGGGCAGAGCCAGAGCGAGTATCATGGAGGGTTATCTCCACACCGGTGGGGTCGCAGCCCTGGTATGGATAGGGCATGTAGTCCAGATAGAGTCCATGGTGTGATGTCACAGAAGGTGCTGTCAGACGCTCAAGAAGTGTTTGACATAAGGCTACAGGACACTGTGTCATAAAATGGTTGTTCTACTCTGAATTTGGGATGGAGTTTTCTGGAGGAAGGCAAGGAGTTTCAGCTACGTAGAGGGTCGTTCAAAGTTTAGCTAGAGTGATCAGCCGTGATGTTATAGTAAGCTATCGAAATGGGGAGAATGGTTCAAGGGACGGGAACAAAGAGGAAGTTGATTCCTCCCAGGCAGGGAATAGTGAATCTTGATTAGGGGAAAGACCTATCAAAGGGGAGCCGGGCGAGATGCTCGGCTTCTAAATGACACCCCCCATGCGCGTGGAGGGCAGCTATGGCCCATCGGACCTAAAAAGGGAGCAGATCAAGTAGATAAAGCAATCAACTGTGTGTATCGGAGTATGATATACACAGGAGGTTTGACCAAGGAAGGGGAGGAGTTCCTCAACACGATGCCCATCCCCACTGACGGTTACGCAGGAGAACTGAACATGAAGGTGGAGGGCGCCTGTGCACTGGAAACTAGGGGAGACTCACACACTACATAGCTGAATGATATGGACGGGGTCATACCCACACACCATCATGCGGGGACTCAGGGTCCTGTAGCCAAACAGGTGCACCACCAGAATGCCCCAACTTACACACACCGATAAGAGGGGGCTCCGGTATTGCCACAGGGGCCAATGTGGGTTGGGTTAGACAGGGTCGGGAGACCAGACCGATGAGACCAGATCAGGACTGAAGAATACCAGGACGCAATATAATACTAGATTAACAGCACACATATCAAGCGAGGAACATAGACGAGATAAATTAAAAACATAAAAAACGAACGGAGACGCGATAAGAAAGGAGGAGAAACACAGATAATAAGAAGGCCTCCAAAAAAAGAAATGAACGATCGGATAGAGTTGAGAGTGGGGTGATCGGGATGGAGAAACCAGAAACAAGTCAGATTAACAATGACGTGAGTCTATGAGAAAAAAAGAAAAAGAATAAATAAAAAAAAAGTCAACTTACGAAAGTTAAAAAGAAATTCGAGCAAAAAAGAAGGAAGCAAAAAGCAAATGAAAAAGCAGAAAAGAAAAAAAAAAAAAATGACCATACAAAACCACCAAAAACAAAAAAAATCACAAATAAAAAAAAAAAGAAAATCAAAAATTCAACAGAGCATTGTGCACGAGAGACAGGAGTAAGGCCAAACACCCATGTGTACTTGGCATGACGAGAGAGTAGAACTATCAAAACATTAAATCCAAATGGGTGCAGAGCACGGGAGGTAAACGACACGAGGAAGACCTAAATCCACGCTCATCTAGAGCTGGTAGAAGAGCTCAGAGGGAGGATGGATCAATATAAACACACAGCACCTGTAAGGAGGGGAAGACGGGACCAGAACACAGAACAGAATCAAGATACACAACACACAACACCAAGAGGCGGACCGCCAAGACCATCACGCTACACCATGGTACAACTACACGACGACAGCACACCCATGAGGTCACATACACGACGACACACAAAAAAAATAAAAGAAACCAAAAATAAAACAAAACAAAAAAAAACAAACAGACAAGATAAAGATATATAAATATAACAAGTCTCAATACAAAAAAAGAAAGAGAAAGAGAAAAAAAACAACAGAAAGGAAGCAGACCAACAAACCAGTCCTAAAAACACAACAGAGACAAACAAACATGCCAAGGGGAGATAGAGTACTACACGGAAAACACACAAAAAAAACAGAGAGACAGAGAGACACACACAATAACAGCCACGGCGAGGGAAAGAGAGAAGATGGAGACACACAAAAACACACACACACACACCAACAACAGAGCACGAGGACGAGACCACACACCACACAAAAAAAAGAATAGAAATGAAACAAAAAAAAAAAAAAAAAAAAAAACACAGAACTCGAGAAAAGGAGAATATAAAACAAAAAAAAACAAAAACAACAAACAGCCACGTCGTAAGAGAAAGTGTGGAGAAACAAACACACACAGCCAATACAGGAGACACCGCCGAAACACAAAAAAAAAAAAATCAGAACGGAACATATAACACACACACACACACAGATCAATATACATATAGAGGACACACACAAAAACACAAGAAACGCACAAACATCATCCCAAAGCTACATAATATAGATACTGAATATATACACACACACAACACCACACACACACATCCACTCTACATATACACAAACACACACACAGACACGAACCCAGCACTGTCACTGATACATTTATACACCAAATCCACACACATCACTATTCCGTAATATACACGACACACAACACACACGACAGTCCAAACCATCACAGTATACTAGGAACAGAACAACACACAAGCAAACAATGAGCAGATATACATAGTAAAAAACAACACACACGAAATATAAACAAAGGACGACACACAACAAAGCTACTAGCAGTTTATTAGATACTACCTATATAGTATATATATGTACACACACACACACAAACAACACACAACAGCCGATTCAAATACGTATATATACCACACACATATATACACCACACAAACCTCACCTACAGATCTAAACACACACATCACGGGTATACGAAGATCATATATTTATACAGAATATAATATAACACACACACGAATCACCAACACACCGCTGGCAGGTAAGCAGACGGGGGGAGACAGAGAGATGACATCACACAGGGAGACACACACACACACACACACAGACGGATATCCAGAATATAGACTACCACACATAAATATAATACGCAGATATATAACACCCCCCAACACTACACACACACAATCACTATACGATACACACAAAAAACAAACACAACACGTCAATATACAATATACACACATCACATATAGATACGAAAACACACAACACCAGGACAGTCATTCAAAACATCATATCTTTATAGTACATACACAACACAAAAAATAACCACACACACGACAGCACATCCAACAAACACAAACATCTCACACACAAACACACACCCACAACACACTATCACCTATACATATACAACACAAAATACAACAACAGACACCCAGATCCTTATACATTAATACACAACCATCATCGAATACATACAAAAGCACACCCACACTACCTCACTATAATATTTCACGACACCACACACACCACACACACCACACACCCTCACCTAACACACACAGCACACTACACAAACACACACATCACTGTTCAACAGACAACAACACAGACACAAACACACAGTACACCAACTACAGTATGTAATTTTGAATACAATATATCTATAATATATCGATCAGGTATATATGTATATATAATAGACAACCACACACATCAACTATAATTACACACACACACAACACACACGCATATAGTCACACACAGAATCACTTTATACATTACACAACCACACAAACACACATCACCACACCAACACACACAGCACGTACACCACAACATCACACACATAATCATTAGTACATATACACACACACACAACACATTCACTAGACATACACACACACACACACACACACCACAATCACTATATCATATAACATCACAGCATACACACATCACTTATAATATATTACACAAACACACACATGATCAGTCAAATACATCTACCCGCACACACCCACACACACACTACAACGATCATATACAATACACACACCCACTACAAACAAATATCACTATACATTCTAGTATACACACACAAAACCACAGACTGCACACACAACCACATATACACACGACATATGATATAGTTTTTATAACACCACACACACCACACACACAAACACACACAAATCACACTATACGATGTTTATACACAACATGGTATTACACACCACAAAACATGCAGATACATACTAGATAACAAAGCAATCACTGATATACATAATATATATATTATAACACACACACCCACACACAACAACATCACGATAACATAGATATACAACACAGAGGAGACACAGCGACCACACACACAAGCAGAGAATTGAGAGAACACGACGATACGTAGACGAATAGAGGAGACACACACACACCAATCACGAGACAGAGACACACAAAAACACCCACACACACGGTTCACAGACAGTGAGAAAGAACACGAGCACGATAAGGACACAACCACAACACACACATGCAACGTGAGAACAAGACACAACACACCACACCAACACACACACACAACAACACCTACAGCAACAACAGCAAACGACACATCACACCACACAAGAACACCACACACACAACACAGCCCACACACACACACACACACACACACACATACGAGAACAGGACACACAAAAAACCCAACCACGACAAACACAGGCAAGCGGAGACAAGAGAGACACCAACGCACGAGAACAATATCACACCACAACACACACACACAACAATCGCACTTTCATTACAGACACAACACCCCACACACCCACAACACACACACATGACTATACCCACACACACAACACCACACACCACACACACACACAACACAACACCACCACAATCTACTAGTCCCCCAAATCACTGCTACACACAACACAACACACACAGCCACAGATAGCACTTAATAGGTATTAGATCTATAAGGTATATATATATATATAGAGATATATAGTATATAATAAAACACACACACAAGACACACATGACTATACATGATACAACACACAAATATCATAGAGAACACACACACACAGATACACACACATCATATACAAACACATCACGAAACACACACCACACAAGATAGACACCAATTCACTAACACACCCCCACATCACAAACAATCCTATATACACGTCAAACAACACATCATGTTCACTATATACACACACACACACCAAACACCACATCCACTATACAATATAATATAGACCACGCATACATTACAAGAGAGAGACGACACAAGAGCCAAACAAAAGCCCAGAGACGCGCGAGACAAACTACAGAGCACAGACAGAGAGACACACACACACACACACAGAAGAGGGCAGAGACACACACACACACACAACACACAGCAAGAGACAGCACACACAAAAAAAACAAACATAAAAGAGGGAAGGGCAGAAAAGGGGCTCTGCCGGGAAAAATGGCTCGGAAGAGTGTGTCCAAAAAGACAAAAAAAAAAAAAAACAAAAGGAAAAAAAAAAAAAAAAGGAAAAAATGGGGGATGTTAAAAAAGAAAACAGAAAAAAAGGGGAAAAAAGGACGAGCAGAGGAGGGGAGAACAAGAAGATAGGGGGCAAACATCTAAAAAATAAAAGGTGAAAACAAGAAAGGAACACAACAAACAAATAAAAGACAAAAAGGAAAAGGATACAAAGAAAAAAAAAAAAGAAAGAAGTATGGGAAAAAAAAAGGGATCAAAAGACTATAATATGAGGGTAGGAAAAAATCAAAACCAAGGGAGCGGACACGAAGAACACATAAAAACACAAAAAAAAAAACCAGAACAAAGCACTAAAGGGTTGGACGGGGGGGGTCGGGCCAGAAAAAAAAAAAAACAGACATAAAAAGCAAACTAAAGCGTGCAACCGGAAAGTTTTTAAGGTAGAAAGAGAAAAAGGGTGGATACCACCAACAAAAGCAAAAAAAAAAAGAAAAAAACTTGGGGGAAAAAAAGCGGCATGAAAGACAAAGAAACAGCAAAAACAAAAAAAACAAAAACAAGGAGACAACACAGACCTAAAAAGTGGGGGAGAAAAACATAGAACCCGAAAAAAAAAAACAGGGTGTTAAGCGCCAACAGAAACAATCACAGATAAATGATACACAACAAACCCACACACACACAGACACACACCACACAGGCACACACACAAACACTATAACCACACAACACATGACACACACCACACACACACACATGTCGAACAATATACAGAGACACACACACACACAGCACACACACACAGCCATTCCCGAAAACAGAGACCACCCACTAGAACACAACACACCACCACACGAGGGAGATAGAACAAACACACACAACACACAGGCACGAGACGCGAGAGACACACCACACCACACAGAGGCAGGAGAAGACAAAGAAACAACAAGGAGTACCCACAACAAACAACACACACCCAAACACAAGCACGAGCGACAACACCACACGAACAGCACACACACAACACACACACACCCACACCACACACACACACACACACACCCAACCACACACACACACACACACACACACACACACACACAAGCAGAGACCAACCACACCACCGAAGAGACACACAAAACACAAAACAACACACAAACACAAGAGACACACACCCACCACACACACAGCACGAGAACACACACAGCCGATAGAAACAAACACAGCACGGATGAGAGAAGAGAGGGAGGAGACCAAACAGGGAAGAAGACAAAACAAACACACACACACACACACACACACACATCAAGAGCACTGAGAAAGATATTCTACAAACACAACACACACACACACACACAGTCACCTATACATATATACAACAATAGATACACACACACACATCACGATACACACAACAGCAACACACACCCAATCAACCAGCACACCACACCACACACATCACTATATACACACACACATCACTATATATACACACACACACACACACACACACACACATCAATATACACACACACACACACCAATACACACACACACACACACACACACACACACACACACACATCACTATATACACACACACACATCACTATATACACACACACATCACTATATATACACAAACACACACACACACACACACACACACACACATCACTATATACACACAGATATTACCACTTTTAAAATCATTTGTGTCTCTGGTGAACTTCTTTTGTTTCCATTCCTTTATGTGTTTAGTAAACTTCTCTATGTTATGTTTTAGTTTGATCTCTAAGGGCTCTATGCAGTAAGCGCCGAATAAGTGCTCTCGGCAAGTGTTCCCTATCGGCATGATTTTGGCGATTTGCCCTCGCAGTATGCAATAAGGGCCGAATCATTGTCGAATCAAGCCAAAAACACTTATTCTCACTATGGCAATTATTTGCCGATCAGACATAGGTGTATCGGAGAGCTTGGCGATGGCGTGTTATGTTCACCAATGAAACTTGTTTCTTAATCTGGCGAAGCAAGTATTTTCTTGATTGAGCGGCCAATTTAAAGGCAGCGTTTATTTCAATTAATTCTCTGTGTTGTTGGGAGAGAGAGAGAGACAGACAGAGCTGGCCGATTTGCATATTTGATACTGAGATAGTTGCTGTGTATTGTGATTGGTTTGTCCTGTGTTGTTTTGTTAACATCTTTTTGTTGTTGTCAGTTTGAGAGTGTTGAGTGCGGTTGTTTTACAATTTGTTTTCTGTTATTTGTGAGTGCTATAGGTATGGCCGAGAGGCATGTGAGGAGTGATGCTGGTGTGAGTGGTACTGGTAGTCATGTGAGTATGCGTCTGAGTGAATGTGGGAGTCAAGGGAGTGATGGTGGTGTGAGTAGTATTGTTGGTGTGAGTGCTAGTGTTGTTGGTGTAAGTGCGAGTGCTGGTGGTGGTGGGGTGTCTGGTGGTGGTGGGGTGTCTGGTGGTGGTGGGGTGTCTGGTGGTGGTGGGGTGTCTGGTGGTGCAGCGCTTTTGGAGGCTCTTCCATTGGAAGAAGGAGAGTACAGCCAGAAGCAGCCAAGCTCTGTGGCTGTACGTGCTCAGAAGAAACGTGTGGAGCAGCCACATAATCCCCGTTTCAATGAGGATAAAAACAGAGTTCTTGTGACGGGGATTTTTGAGCACTATGACATTCTTTATGGGCATTTAGTAGGTAAGTCGATCTTTGCATTGATTGTTCCCAAATTTTGTATCGTATGTGATGTCACATGTGTTGATTGACATCTAATAATCTATAATATCTATCAATGATAGTAGATTGTTACACACATTATCCTTGATTGTTTACACTGAACATATGAAAACCTAAAAATTGATATTGTATGTTCATTGAACATTCACGCAAGCTGCCTTAGCTTTCTATGTCTCCACATAATTGTAATAGTCATGTGCCACACATCTTGAACCTAAACCAGCATGTTATCAATCTCTTTCAACACTTAGCAGAATTAATTGATATTCGTCATTAACTAACATATTAACTTACCATAATTGATATGTATTTCAAGGACGGACAAGTTCAGCCATGAAGAAAGAAATTTGGGAGCAGATTAGATTGTCTGTCTGCGTGTGGGAATAGTGTCAGGACCCACATGAATTGTAGGAAGAGATTTGAGGAGGTGAAGGCCAATATTAAAAAAAAATCCAAGCACAACGGATGCATGCTTGTGCCACTGGAGGTGGTCCGACAGCACCAGCTCTAACGCTAACTCCATTGGAGAAGCAGGTGCGTGAGAAATTTGTGCCGGTCGTCGTGGAGGGTTTGCCTGGGGACCGAGATATCGGTATATCCGAACATCCATTCCCACCAGGTGAACAATCTTACTGTACTACACGTGTCGTATCAAAATGTTAATATCAATTGTCCCCCCAAAATGTCCTCAATAAAACAAATATAAACATATATATATATATATATATATATAATATATATGTGGATATATATTACAGCTTGGTGATGATACTTAATATCCTTATTAGCCTTTAGAAGGCTGCGTCTTTAGGAGTTCTTCCACAACAGACACAACCAAGATTATGCCAACACTGCAGAAGGAGAGCCGCTGCACATGAGCAGGGAGAAGCAAAAATCCAACTGGATCCCACAAACTGGGCGCAACCCCACAATGGACCGGTACATTGAAAGCTTCAGACACAGCACCAAAACCACCATCCTGGACAACGTAAGGAAACAAACATATAATCTGACACTGATGGAGAGGAGAGCCATAGAATCGCTAAAGGCCAACCACAACATAACAATCAAACCTGCGGACAAGGGAGGAGCAGTGGTCATAATGAACACCACAGACTACCTGCGGGAAGCACACAGGCAACTCTCTGATTCAAAGTATTACACCCAACTGCAGGAGGATACAACTAAAAAATACATGAGAGAACTCAACAGGATCATTAAAACACTCCCGATCCGCACAAGAGAACAAATTCTGGACCTGATACCAGCTAACCCAAAACCTGGCACATTCTACATGCTCCCTAAAATTCACAAAGAGGGTAACCCTGGTCGCCCTATTATCTCTGGATCTGGCACACTTACCGAGAATATTTCTGGCTGGGTGGAGGGCATTCTAAAACCACTTGTCAGGAACACACCCAGCTATATCCAGGATACCACTGACCTGCTAAACAAACTGAATGCCATTGGCCCCCTCCCAACAGGAACACTACTAGCAACCATGGATGTAGAGTCACTTTATACAAACATCCCCCACGAGGATGGGATTTCAACCTGCAGATACTTTCTGGGACCTCAGGAGCCACTCACAGAGACAGTGACTAAATGCATCAAATTTATTCTGACCCATAGCTACTTCACATTTGGAAATGACACATACCTCCAGACAACCGGGACCGCTATGGGTACTCGGATGGCGCCACAGTATGCCAATCTGTTCTGCGCAAAACTGGAAAGTGACTTTCTTTCCACCTGTCACTTGAAAACCCTTACATACCTTCGCTACATCGATGACATCCTCCTGATTTGGACCTCTGGCAAACAGGACCTCCTACAGTTCTATGACAACTTCAATACGTTCCACCCAACCATCAACCTCAAACTCACCCATTCCCCGGATGAAGTACATTTCCTAGACACCACCATTACTATAAAGAACAACCAACTACAGACTTCTGTATACCGCAAACCTACAGACAGAGCCAGCTATTTGAGGGACAACAGCTTCCACCCGACACACACCAAACATGCAACCATCTACAGTCAAGCCATACACTACAATCGGAGATGCTCCGACACAGCAGACAGAGACCAGCGGATTAAAGCCTTGAGAGCAGATTTTATAAACCGTGGATATAACCACAGAATTATAGACCAGCAAATTCACAAAGCCACCAGAATACCAATAAGTGATCTCTTGAATACAAACAGTGGTCACATATAACCCACAACTAGGAGCCCTATGCAAGATCACCAGGGAACTACAACCCATCCTCCAGGAAGATACAAGACTGCAACAGGTCTTCCCTGAAGCACCCTTATTATCATACAGACAACCTCATAATCTCAAGAATATTATGGTGAGGAGTAAAGTATTCAGCAGTACAACTGAATGCGGGACGAAACCATGCCAGGACCCAAGATGCAAAACCTGCGCAATGCTCTACACAGCGGACACAATACAAATACCACACAGGAATCGGGAATACAAAATCAGAGGAAGGTTCACCTGTTCCTCCAGCAATGTCGTGTACCTCATCATGTGCATGAAATGCCCAGGAGGCTGCTACTACATAGGTGAGACGGGGCAGGGGCTAAACAAGAGAATGAACCTGCATCGCCACAGCATCACACGCGGAACAAGAGACAGTCCTGTCAGCGAACATTTCTCTGACTCTGGCCATAAGATGAACGATCTGAGGGTTGCCATACTCAAAGGTAATCTTAAAACACCGAAAGAGAGACAGTTGCATGAATTCAAATGTATGCAACTGTTCGGGACAATTAACGGTGGCCTAAACAGAGATCAAAATTTTATGAGTCATTACTGACACAAGTGAACTCTCTTCCCATGAGCGCTAAAGACCATGTCTGTACATACTGTGCTATATGTATGCACACACAGTTGTCTCTTACACATACCAATACTCCTTGTTTTTCCATCCCTATACACCAATAGGGACCACATAGTATCCACACACACTTTTAGTTATGCTACTATCTCTCACATTTCCACACCTACCCACACCATTTATATTAACTCCCACTCCACACACCCCTTTTGTAAAGCACTGTATACACTGTGGGCTCTCCATTAATTTATATTCACACAGATACACACACACACTCTTACATCACTTACTTTCAGGAACCATTTAACACCTCTAGCCATAAATCTCATCCACACCGGGGGAAGGACAAGCACAGATAACATACCAAGAGACACTGTTTTAAAGTATACCCTTTGCTTGCTTCATTCATTGTAACATCGCCGGAAGAAGAGATCAGTGTCTCTCGAAAGCTCGCACAAATAAAAGCATTTTGTTAGCCACAGACCGGTATCATCTATTTATTTTTTGATTATTGAAGCTCGGCTAACACGGTACTGATACCTCTACATGTATATATATATATATGGAAAACACAAAAGTATACCGCATCAACACAGTGTATTACTGTAGCCCAAAAACTGTCTAAATTTATGATATAATAACACAAGACAGTGGTGCTAAAGGTTAATGTAATTATGTAACAACGAAAAAAGCAGTCTGTGGAGTGGGACCCCTACCCTTATCCTGATTAAGAGGCTCTGGTCACTCTTTGTTTGACCCCTAACACCCATGCTTCAAATGGTGATGTATTTACATCCTTGACACTTTGATATTTGTGCAACCATTGCTACCATTTTATGCATTTACTATCTTATTAACAAACAGTTATTTCCGGTTGGAATGCGCACAAATCTGCAGTTTGTGCTTATGATATATATATGCATGCCTGATTCAGAGCTGCTTTCATTTGTTTTATAATTCTGGTGTGTTATTTGCTTCAATTATGTGCCTTTGCCTCTAGGTATACTGTATATATCTGGTAGATGTGAGTCCCCCTCCTCATTTAATTTTCTCCCCCTGTTTTTAAACCTACATTAATAAATTATTTTGTTATCATTTCCTTGGTATGCCCGTGTGCTTCTTCATAAGGTTGCTTTTTTCGCTGTTACACATACATACATATATATATACATATATATATATATATATTATATGTGTGTGTGTATGCTCATTTGCATGTATTGGGTCTGCAATCCTGCCTTTCACCATTATGAGCAGTGTCGAGAAGTCAGGGAGCGCAGACACCAGGATATACTGTACATGAAAGGAAAAAAACATAACACAAATAATAGTGCAATACTGTGTGATTGAGGGATGGTAAAAATAAAATGGGAACATGGAAGTGGACAAAAATGATAAATTGCTACACAGATTGATAAAATAACAAATGGGTTTAGTAGGTAAACATCATGGAGCACACAGATGCAGTGGGAACTTACAAGAAAGCCCCAGAAATCAGGCAATGGAAATAGAGCACAGTCAGTGTCCGTTGTGGGAGGTAAAAAACCTGTGAGTGGTGAAACTGCTGCAGGGGGTCAAGCTGCGCCGGCGATTCCTCCACTGCAAACCACCACAGGACTTCCGGGTTTGATTCTCTCACTCAGTCGTCCGCACCACGTGACTGCGTCACACTGCGGACACAACAGGCTTCTATTGGCACAGGAACCAGAGACTCAACGCAAGGGCACTTCTGTGTTTCGCTGGCAGCTTCGTCAGGAGTCTTTGGTACCTGTCAGGTGTTGGCTTGCACAATATGCAGAAGCACAACCAATCGGGAGTCGTATGTGATGTCATTCTTCCAATCAGCTGCCTGCATCATTTCCACCAATGGTGGTGTGGATTTCACGATGTTGAACCTATCATCCTCCAAAGGGGCAGGGCTAATGTCCGACATATTACACAAATACCTATAGTAATAATTTTAATGAAACACATATATGAAATCCCTATAAATCAAAAACTAAAAGACAAACGGCATAAAAAATAGTCTTAAGAGGCTGTGAGGATTGAAACCAACACCGATCACATAGGTAACAACTTGAAGGGAAGGAAGATAACTTATCATACTCCAAAGGGGCGGGACTAATGTCTGGCATATTACACAAATACATATAGTCATTTTAATGAAACACATATATGAAGTCCCTATAGATCAAAAAGCTAAAAAAACAAACAGCATAAAAAATAGTCTTGAATGGCTGTGGGGATTAAAACCAACACCAATCACATAGGTAACTACTTGAGGGGAAGGAAGATAAACATGAAAACAGAGATCATAGGAACGGAAGATTATTATATTAATTCTCAAAACATCATCTTATAAAAAAGCATGATCCTATAAAAAAGCAGCAATATCAATGTCAATATTAAGACCATCGGGTTCCAGGGTTTTCAATTTAAAGATCCAGTAGCTTTGTCGCTGGATTAATCTCCTGTCCCTATCCCCTCCTATCCAATGGGGGTCTACACATTCACTGGCTCTATAGGTACGGCCTGCAGGATTACCATTAACACTAGGAACTTTCACACAGACATTACATTATTGGTCAATAATGCTCTATTTTGTGTTGATGTTGCCTCATGTGAGCAGAAATACGAACATGTATCATATAGAATTAAATAGTGTTAATTTATAGCTAACTATGGGGGTCATGTACTTAGCTCCGTTAAGTCGTTTTTAGAGCGCGAAGTGCTTTTAGAACGTGATGTTGCGCTGAACACGATGCACTAAGCAACGCAAACAGGCACTTTGCGCTCTAAAACTGACTTTTTTCAGGAAATTTTTATAAGTCCAACTTTGCACATTCGTTACCCTGTTTGCGTTAAATTCTGCCCTTAAGCGGGATGCACTAAGCAACGCAACCATAGCGTACGCGAAAGTTGCGTTCAACAGAACACGTCAACTCAAGGTAGCTGGAAAAAAAGCTGTACTTAGAAAAATTTCTTGCTTTACATTTTTGCATGCGCAACACCCATACAACAGGCCAGCAGGTGTCCCCGGCTGATACCGCGGGGGTCCCGAGGGAGGCCAGGGGTTGCATGGGTGTTCCCGGCTGATCCCGCGTGGGTCCGGGGTCCCCAACTCACCAAGCGGGGGCCCCCGCGGGAGTGCGGGGTCCCCACAGGTGTCCCGTGGTACCCGCGGGCCTGCAGAACCAATGTTGCGCATCCAAAAATAATAAACTATATTTATAACTAAATACACCCCCCTAACACATACAGTACAGTAATGGGCAAAATGACTATTATCCACATATGGATAATAATGCATTTGCCCATTTTAAATACATATAACCTTCAATAAATACAGTAAATACATACAGTAGCGACAAAGTTTATTCTTATACGGCCAGCACCGCGTTTTAAAAAAAACGCGTGCACCGCGCAGCTGTCTCCGGCCAAAACCTGGCCGGATTTTGGCCATTTTTTCCTGCGGCTCGGGCGCTTTCAATAGTAAGCGCCATAGCGCTTATCTATTGAAGCGCGGGAAAACGCGGGAAACTCCGGTTTCAAACCGGACAATAGACCCGCTGCTAGCCCGCTGCTGTCCCGGCCAGCTCTCATCTTTAGTTAGAATAAGCTGTGCCGGGACAGTATTACACTGTACACAAGAATAAAAATAGCCCCAAACCCCTTAATCACTTTAGCGGTCATTAACCGCTACAGTCATTAAAGGGTTTACCCACCCTCACCCACTAACCCAGATGGGAGTCCTACATACCCTCCTCCACTACCCATCCCGTGAGGCCTAACCACCCTCACCGACTAACCCACTAACCCAGACGGGAGGCCTAACCACATACCCTTGGGGCCAATAACCCCTTCCCCCACCCCCAGTACCCACAAGAAAAACAATACACAGCCCCACAATAAACATCAGTATATTTATTCTATACATAACCCACCCCCTGTACCCCCCCATAAATACATGATTTATTATTTTACATACAGGGTTAATACCCAAGGCCCATTGGAGTCCCCGGTGGGCCTGACGGGTCACCTCACACACCTACTGTAGCCCAGCACCATGTTTCAAACAGAGTCTGGAGGCCTGTGGGTGGTCCCCGCCAGGCGCCATGGTCCACCAGGTGGTCTCCGCGGGTCACCGTGGGCCACAATGGGGTCCCCACGGTAGACCAGTGGCTGTCTGGTGGGCCCCAGGTCAGACACACTGTGTCTGAGGGGCCTCGGGTGCTTCACACGGGGGTGTGGGACCACCGGTTCTTCCCCGCATGTGTCCCCCGTGGACCCGGCAGCATGCTACAAGTGGAAAGCCCGAAGAGACCTCAGGTGGTCTCCAGAGGTCTCCCGCAGACCAAAAGGAACCAACCCTGTATGTAAAAAAAATAAACCTGACCTATACATTAAATACATCAATCCCCCCTCACCCCCCCCCCCCACAACTCATACAGTACAATAATGTTCAAAATAACTAGTATCCAAATATGGATAATAGATTATTTGGCCATTACTAATCACATAAAACATACATAAATCAAAACATGAATTCTTAATCTTAAAATCACCACATTGCACCTCAAGCTTTTCAGTAAGATCCTGGCAAACAGACTGAACCCTATTCTCCCCAGATTGATTAATATAGACCTTTGTGTCAGGAAGACAGGCCTCTGACAATACCTGCAAAATTATTAATATTATAGATCACGTGCACCTCAAACAGTCCCGGGCCCTGATTCTAAGTCTTGACGTCGAAAAGGCTTTCGACCGAATCAAATGGTCCTTTCTCGACCAAACTATGCTCCGGTTTGGTTTCTCAGGCCCATTCCTCGAAGTGGTGCGAGCCCTCTATACCAACCCCACCGCTCTCTTAAAACTCCCAGGTGGGCTCTCCAACCCAATAAAGATCAAAAATGGTATCAGGCAAGGATGCCCCCTATCCCCCCTACTATTTTCCCTGTCCATAGAGCCACTAGCTGCTAGGATCAGAGCTGAACCCAGCATAAAGGGCATTCCAATCACAGACAGGGAATACAAAATATCCCTGTTTGCGGATGATGTTATTCTAACCTTGACTGAACCGCACACTTCCCTCCCCAACCTTGAGAAACTGTTGGACCAATTTAGTTGATTGTCTGATTACAAAATAAACAAATCTGAGGCCCTCAACATCTCCCTCCCAGACCCTACATGGAAACTCTTACGAAACAATTTTAAATACAAGTGGAATAACTCTCATATCAAATATCTAGGGATAAAGATAGCGAGCTCATACAGCTCATTGTATCAAGCCAACTACTCCCCTCTCTTCCGCCAGATCAAGAGAGACCTGGAGGCCTGGCATGCCCATCAGATCTCTTGGTTTGGAATAATTGTGTCCACCAAAATGAATATCCTCCTCCGATTACTCTATTACTTTCAGACCCTCCCTGTCCCTGTCCCACTAGCTGAATTGCGGAATATCCAAGCCCACATTCTCCGCTTTATTTGGCGGCAACGAAGGCTTAGGGTTCCGAGATCGGTGCTTTTGGCGTCAAAGACGAGAGTGGGCCTGGGGGCCCCGGATGTAGTCAGATATTACCAGGCGGCCCAGCTGAGGCAGGCGGTGGTATGGAATAACCCCCCGACCTCTAATTGCTGGTTAGAAATAGAGACGCATCACGCGTCCCCCACCCCCCTCTCGGCTCTACTATGGTCTCAGACCCACAAAAGCAGAAAGCCCCTGAGATTCGACCTCGGGGCAATGAGGTGCACGTGGTTGACATGGATTAAAACCAAAGGGAAACATGGCATTGCTTCATCCCCCTCCCAACTCACCCCCATTTTCGGGAACCCGGACTTCCCACCCGGCTGCTCCCGTACCCAATTCGGCCAATTTCAAGGCCTAAATATCAGAGTGATTGCGGATCTGCTGGAAAGTGATGAGGTCTTGCACTTTCAAGAATTTAGGAATAAATTATCGTCCCCCGACCTCCCCATATTTTAATACCTGCAGATTAGGCACTTCCTGAGCGCCCAATCCCCTAGCCTAAAATTCCCAGCGCGTTCCAGATTTGAGACCCTATGTCTCAAAGGGGAATATCAGAAGGGCTTAATCTCTGAGGTATACAAAATATTGGAGGCAGCCCAATCCCCCCCCCACCCACTCCTATATGCAAAAGTGGAGCGAAGACCTAAACACCCCCATAGACCTGGAGGACTGGGAGGATGTCTGGGAGGCTGCTACCAAAACATCAATTTGCTCAGTCACGAAGGAAAATATCTACAAAATCCTATTCCAATGGTACCTGACCCCGAGTAGACTGAGCCAGATCTACCCTGGCACCTCTGACGTGTGCTGGAGGGGATGTGGTCAAAGGGGTGACATGTCCCACATTTGGTGGACATGCCCGGTGATCCAGAGGTTCTGGACCCGGATCCAGGGCCTCCTGATTGAGACTTTGGACTTAGAGGTCCCCTTGGACCCCCTGACCTACGTGCTGGGGAAACCAATTGAAGACCTCCCTGCCCCTATAGCCAGACTCTCATCTGCGATCCTTATGGACGCCAGATGTTGCATCGCTGCGGCCTGGAAACAAGTTAAGGCCCCCTCCAGGAGAACAGTAATTACAAGGATAGACGGGGTCATGAACATGGAGAGACTGACAGCCATGCTGAGGCAAAGAATGCCTCAATTTTATAGAACCTGGGAGCCTTGGCCGGGGTCGGGAGCCCCGACACTGGTGCAAGCCCTACTGCAACACTAGAACCCTTAAAACCGAGGGCCGATGTGCCCCCCCCCCCCCCCACAAACCCCCCCCCCCCCCCCCCCCCCCCCCCCCTCGCTTTTTTCCCCATGTCGTTCCCAACTATCTACCCGCCCCTCGTCATCCCCTCTCTTTTCACCACTGTAAATGGAAAATAGGTTTATTGTGTGTCTCCAAATGCCTCCCTGTTATGTGCCAGTAATTTGTTTCTTTGACAAACTGTTCTGCCATGTTGTGATTGTTATACCTGTCAATGCATCAAAAGACACCAATAAAGGAAAAATATTTAAAAAAAAAAAATCACCACATTGCATGTTACAATTAATCCAGCAGCACTTGTAAAAATAAAACAACAAAACAGTAGCTACACAAATGTATATGAAATGTCACACAATTGCATTGAGTGTGTACATGATGCAATAAATCTGTGCATCATGTAACACTATGCAAAATATATGTACAAATAAAATACACTATGAACAATGTCCCCTAACCACCAATGCCATTATGAAAATCAAATAGAAACTAAGCAACATAAATAAATTTACCATCAATCAATTAATCCATTTCCTAAACCAATTAAAATACAATACAAATCAATTATACAATTCCCTATTCAATTTCTAAAGCCAAACCATGGCTAAAAGAATTTTAATTGAAAGTTCCACCATCATTCTAATCTAACTACCAGAAATAAGCCATTAAAAATAACCTGTAACTAAATACAAATTACATTATTCACACCAATGTATAAATAAAGCTGATAAATACATTAGACATACATGAAAAAAACATAAACATTAGCAAAACAATCAATTATTATCCCCGTATGTCTATCCATATAAATAGATATACATAACATACAGGGGCAATAATAGAGCATAAAAAACAATGCATTTAAATCCAAGAATCACATAGAATACACCTATTCAGTGTCCATGAATGTATGTATATCCATAGGTACATAGATACATTCAGGGGCATTAAATGGGACTGAGAAAATAAAAGACATGAATAAAAAATCACAAAAACCTGTAAATGTAAAAATAATAAACTTTTCTTTTGTTTACTTACCATTAGATGCCCACACACCGAAATCCAGGCGACCCTGAAGTGCTGGAACCAATCCACAGGTAACCATAAAATAATAAACCCTTACAATTCACAATGGTGTCTTCTTTCTTCTATTTGTAATCCTTTCCGTCAGTCTTGGGGTCTTCTTTTCTTCTTTGGGGTCTTCTCCGTCTTCTTCCATCTCCTTTCATCTTCTGCTGCCACGCCCTTCTTTTCTTCTTAGGAGGGGAGGTGTTCCCTCCTCGGCGTCTGGCTTCAAAATGAGGTGACATAGGCTTTTATAGGCCTATGACGTCACATTTTGGTCAAATGTTTCCCACGATCCTGATTGGGCCGTGAAAAACATGTGAATTGTAAAAAAAAAAAATTAAAAATGATGACGTCATTTAAAGGCAATGACGCCAGCCAACCAGAATGGCTGAGTTTCAATTGCCTTTAAGATGACGTCATCAAAACAAAGATGGCCAGCGACACATGGTAAGGAAGCCAATCAGAGCATGGGAACTCCATCCCAACTCTGATTGGCTGAAGCAAAGCCTCTGTCACATGGTCTACTTGAGCCAA
>WSYH01006992.1:0-35080 GCA_036426205.1 Ascaphus truei
GAAAATGTGGTTTTACGAGGAGTGTTTAAAAAATCCACAGAATGGACAGAATCCCACCCACTTTCAGAGCCGCGATAAAAAAATCTGCATATTGTAATGCTGTAGTGATTAGGGACAAAAACTCTCTTAATTCGTTCGGGCACGCGAAAGAAAAAAACCTCAGACCAACCTTAACTGATCTGTTGTAGTAAATCATACGTACACGAAAGGTCAATTTGATCTTTGATGTGTAGACCGGCTGTGCGCGATAATGTGGTGGGTCACTACGGTTTGGGCGAACAATGAAACGTAGCTCAAAAGGGTAAATACTTTGTAACATAAATGTGAAGTGGGGTTTCTTTAACTTCTACACATGGAACAAAACCCACGCTCAAGCTCAAGAATATGTACTGATAATAATAACCTGAAAGTTAATGATAATCCTAGTCAAATCCTTCACATAATAAGACACTCAATAAGCGCGGATCGTCTAATAGGACAAGGGGTTGCCAACCCAGTCAACTCACGAGCCCACCGCCGAACCACATGATCTAGTTATCAGGATATGCCCAGCTTTCAGCAACAGGAAATCGCAAAATTAATCAAAGAAAATCCTGTAGCCTCTGATTGAGCCACTTGTGCTGAGAGTTGGACTGATTATAAGACACCTATTTTGATGTAGGTCGCAAATCGATAAGCATTGCTCATGGGCCAAACTGTTGTTCCTACAAAATCTAACAATTATTTCTAACTAAATTTCATATGATTAGTTTATTATAAAATTTTACCGTGAAGATAATACATTGAAGTTCCTCTCGTTTTCAAGTAGTCCTGGGTCAGCAGGAGTAAAGGCACATAATACATGTTAACAATAGCAGTTTACATGAAATAATATTCAGTTATATCCTATACTAAATACAACCCCGCTAAACATACACGTAACTACGTTCAAATAACTAGTATCCAAATATGGATAAGGATCTTTGCCCATATAGTACCACATGCATAGCATACTAATACAGTAATAAAAAACAAAATCAGCCAGCTAATCACACTGATACAAGCAGTACACATCAACATAATTAATTAACATTAAACCAATGAACCAATATTCCCACAAAAGAGCACTAACCTCAAACCAATATTACAAGGAATTAAACAAGACATTAAACACATTAAAGTCGATGACAAAGATTAAAATTAACAAAGCAATAAAGTGAAATCAAGCACGTTTTAAAAACCATCCTACACTTAACTACAAACGAACACCAATCCGCAACATTTTTAATACCATTAAGCGATGAAAAAAACACACAAGTGACAGTCCAAAAGCATAGAAATTGAAATTAAAAAAAGCAACACATACCAACCACATGCCCCCCCAATATGTGTCATTAAATGTATTCAGCTGTACCCTAACATGGTACAGATTACTATAATTATCAGTCATGATATCCCCCCAAAAAATCAACAATCACATCCATGAAGAGAACCGTAAAAAGACGCTTACAATACATAAAAACATTCAATATATTCTACCATTAAGCGGGTTTGACGTCCCGGGGAACACGGAAGCTCACTTACCTTGAAGGCCCTCCACAAGCATCCTATCCACCCGCCATGGAAGAAATCCAACTCAGGGTACCCAACTCAACTCTCTTTTTCTTCTTTTTCTTTTTTCAAATCCACCGTCTTCTATCTTCATCTGTCACCATTTTTTGATTTTTTACTTCTATCTTCAATACTTTTCATCAAAAAAACCCCATGGTAATCAACCGTGTGGTCTCTGTCGTCTTCTTTGGCTCAAATTAAGGCGTCACGGCCTTAAAAAGGTCTTGGTGACGTCACATTTAGCTCAAAATGGTTAACACGCCACCTATTAGCTGTTTTTAGAACCTGTTCCACTTTAATTTTTTTGTGTAACGTCACTGTAAATTGAAGGTATGCCAGCCAATCATAATGGCTGTGCTTCATTTGCCTTAAAGATGACGGGACAAGCCGCGTCACTGTATTTCACCATTCAATCGTGGAACCAATTTCCACACTCTGATTGGTTTGAATACCATGGAAATACCATGTGACTCCGCCCATCTTGTGATTTAGTGAAGTTTCTTAAGGCAAATGAAGCACAGTCGATTCTAAAACTACTTGCTCTGTCCTTTAAATGGACATTTCTTTTGATTATACACTTTAAGGAAAGAAGTTAAAACATAAAAGGGGCTATGTACTAAGTATCACAACGTTCGTTAATAGGCGCTAAAAAAAGAAATATATTGTTGGTCTGCGCCTATTTGCTAAAAATTTATTTTTTTTTTTTTTATATTGTATGGCCTAGGTGTCAACTTTTTTTTTGTACACAACTCTAATATATGTATTTAAAAAGTTTTATATGTGCGTCGCAACAAATATTGAAACTTCAGGAGACCACACAGAGCAATCTGATATTCACAGATATAACGCAGTACAATCGGGCGTTAAGTTCCCAATGAGTCCTTCATCGTCCCTGTGCCGTGTACCAGCAAATGGGCCATGGTGCCGGCATAGCGTTGAGCTCGTGTGATGAGCGACTTGTCAATAATTGCAAGGCTGGTATATAGAGAGGGGGGGTCGTTAGCTGGACACACAAAGGATACCGTGAGTTGTGGGACAAAGCGCGATTTAAACCCCAGAAACCCCAACACGGGTTCCCCTCTTTGATGGGATCACTCCTCCTCTCCTATTCCTTGTTCCGCCATCTCTCCCCGGGCTCTCCCTGCTGGGCCCTCGAAGCTCGCAACCCACGCTGGTCCTCAGACGGTTCCCTCTCCTCATGGTGTCTCCCTACTGCCCTCCCAACCCATATCTGTACAGTTATACCTACTACTCCCTGTTCGGGACATCATGATCCTTAATGTCAATATGGTCTCCTCCTTTCTTCTGTGCACAGACAGTGTCCCGAAGGCTGCCCCATTAATCCACTCGACACTTGACCTGTAGAACACCACAAACACCACTACACACACACACACCACACACACACACACACCACACACACTTTATATATATATGCATCATATTAACTCAGTGCTGTGACTTATAGGTGGATGTTGAACAAACTACAATAATTCAGCTCCAAGCACTGATTAAACCTGATGCTGTTGTCTCTTTGCAAGGCGCAGATGAACGACGCTGCTCCAAATATGGAGATCCTTTTAGTCTGAATTCCAGAACGTTCTCTCCCCTTATGACTCCTCGGTCTCTTGCGTTCACGAAGCTTCCTGTAGTTCATGGCTTTGTACAGGGGAACTCTTATACAGCATCTGGTATGGAATATTACTGGAAGCTCCACATGTAATTGATTTTGGCTTTTGAAAGAGAAAGAAAAAAATTAAAAAAAAAAAAAAAAGGCCAGTGAGTTATTGAACTACATGCTGATCTTTTTGTTGACTGTGTCCCAAGCTTTAACCTCGGGTATATTTTAGCTTTGCTTCTAAGACTGGTAGTTCAGGTTTAACTGCTTTAAACGGACTATTTATATGCAGAACCTTTTGACGCAGAAGGGCAGGGGCCGTCGACATGAGGAGGAGAGGCGGAGGACAACTGTCCCGGGCCCGTCGCTGCGGAGGTCGAGGCCCAACTTCTTGTGCCAGCTGCCGGGCCTCTTGATTGTGATGGGCCCCACTCTCCCCCGTTTGCTGCTGCATCAGCCTGCCTCCACTGCCAATGGTGTGGGTATTGTGTGTGTGGGGGGTATGTTTGGATATTGTTGGTTCGGGAGGGGGTGGAATTGGTGTGTGTGTGTTGCTAGGTTGTGGGGTTGGGGGTCAGTATAGCAAGGAGGGTGGGCTTGAGTAAGAGGACGTGATAAGTGTATAGAAGGAGTGACGGGAGAGAGAAGAGAGGAGGTAGAAAAGAGAAGGGATTAATGTAGAGAGAGAGGGAAGGGGGACAGAGCTAGGTGGGGTTGAGAAGGAAGCGTGTAAGACAGGCGAGTTGCAGGAGGCGAGATGTAGGGGGATGAGGGGGAGAGTGTAGGGTGATGAGAAGAAAGGTGTGTGAAAGCAAAGAGTTTGTAAGAGAAAGCGGGGGCCTCGAAAGTCGCCACATGAGGGCCCCCCGGGGTGAAACTCAGTCCTGGGCCCTGGCAAGCTGTCGGCAGCCCTGGCAGAGGGGTTCGCTGCATTCTCTACCTTTCATCTACGAATCCTCACCGCATATCAACATTGCTGATATCTGTATGGTGTCATGTAGTATTAAGCATATCTTGGCCATATACAAGATCTGGCCTGTGCGTTAGGGCACCAGATTGTTCCCAAGACAAACCAAACGTCATTAAAAAATAGTCTTCTAAATCACTTAAAGAAATAAAATATAATGGTATTTGTCCACTAGCGTTACGCCTGTACACGGGACTATCATTTATCTCATATTGCCTAACATAAGACAACTGTCGAGTGTAGCAAAATGACATTTGTTATAGTAATTAATACGTTTTAATAGACTTTACCATGATATTAAATGTTTACACTTTGATATAATCGATCCCACATAGTCTCTGTTTATTTACGTGTTAAGAGGTTTTAGAGTGAGTCCAAACGGGAAAAGCAAAAAAAAAAAAACGCGGACATTTACCCAATTTTTGAGAAAATGTCGGACCAAACCGGAGTTTCATCATAATCTGGGACTGGCTAACCGATTACCTGGCCACCCTCCTACTGTATCTCCACAGCAGTGTTAAACGTTTAACTCCAGGTTCAACATTAGTCTTTAACGTCTCCCTGCCAGCGGCCCAATAAGTAGGGAAGTATAAGAGAGACAGGGTTCTGAACCCCACAATATCGTATTACATAATAAACCATTGGGAAATGAACGTCTGAATTTTATAATAAAAGGCACCAATCATTGGTTTTGCATTTGATAAAGTCAGCTGCCTTTGGCCCAAGAAGCGCACCAGTGCCTTGGCCTGCAACCTTAAACAGGGTGGGCCAACTCCATCGTCCTCATGGCCACCACAGTCAGGTTTTTCATGATATTCCTGGTGCAGACACATGGGAGATGCTCCAGTAGATGGCGAAAGGCTTAAGGCATGTCGAAGACTAAGCACGGACTGCTCCTGTGCAAATGTAGATATGTTTGTATTACTTGTATTCTTTATTTATATAGCGCCATTAGTGTTAACATAGCGCTTCACAAGAAAGACATAGAACAACCGTTGTACAATCATACCTAATAACCAAATAAACAAAACAATCATGGGAAGAAGTGTCTTCAGACATAAAAGTAACATTGCAGAAGAGGAGTCCCTGCCTCCGAGGAAGTTACAATCTAATTGGTATGAGGACATACGTATAGTAGGAGGGCATACGGGTAAAGTGCGTCTGCAGGTCCAGCTTTTGTATCAGGTGTATATGTTGCCCGTGTACTCATATGCTTCGTTACGCAGGTGGTGTTTTAAGGTTTAAGGTGGTCAGAGGGTTGCTAGTCGTGTATTGAAGGGGAGGCCATTCCAGAGGTGCAGGGCAATGAGAGAGTCTAAGTGGGAGAGGGCTTTAGATTACAAGGGGGTAGAGAGAAGACATCCTTGAGCAGAACGCAAGAGTCGGTGGTGGGCATAGCAGGAGAATTAGGGTTATTGAAGGAGGAGCAGAAGGTGTAAAGTCTTTAAAAGTGAGGAGAGAATCGAGTGTGGTAATCATGCTGGATTGTGATAGAGCCAGGATAGGGATTTCATTAGGGGAGATGCTGAGACGATCTATGAGAAGAGTAGAGTGATTCTGCACAGCGTTAGGATAGATTGTAGGGGATACCAGGTGAAAGGCAGGAAGGCCGGACAGCAGAGGTTACAGTATGAGACGGGAGAGAAGAGTCTGTGTCAGATTGTTAGCAGTCAGTCATACAGGATCATCGCCTGAAACAACCTGGACCTGTTGGTTGGCCTTGAGGACTTGAGTTTCCACCCCTGCTTCCAACTCTCACTTGCGGAACGTGCGCCCCTGGCCTGTGACCCGTGTCGTATAATGACACTCTTCACAATCCCAAATCACTGGCTTTATGTTTCCATTAACTGCATCAGTCATCCACTTGACCTTTGATCATCCCACTCCCAATAGCTCACAATGAATAGCAAAACTGCCGTTTACGTATTGACTCTATCGTCTGGCAAATATTATTTTCTTTTCCCCATGTATTCTGTGACAGAACCTCAGCAAATGCTAAACAATCTCAAATGAACGTAGCTTCATCTTCCTCTTTCCTCTTCCTCTTTTCCAGGCTCTTCAGTAAATATATCGGCTTCTACAGATGTCAGAACCGCAGCTGATAAGAACCAACACAGTACCGTGGCTTATAATCCGAGTTCTTTGGTACCCAACACCAGAGTCAAGGTGTAGCAATAGCGCTGTGGTAATAATTAAAGGTGTTGTTATGACGCCGATTAACTCTGTCTGGAAACTAGATAACATGGAAGGTGGGACTGTTCAAGGTATGCTGACCTTAATTTATCCTGTGAAGGATCTGAATCATTCCAATTACATACAAGGCGCTGTGTATTCAGTGGCAGTCAATTAATCATGTACAGTAATGTAATGGCTTCCTGTGATAAAATTCCGTCAGCAGAGGAGATAAAATCTGTTAGAGGTCAATCTGCCATCATATAAGATGGCTACAGCCTTCTGTCTAAGAGGCACAGAACAGAAGTTCAACCAACGTGTAAGTGAGACTCAAGCTTACAATGTAGGAAGGATTGTGGGTCTGTTGTAGGGAATATTTTCAATGTTGCAGTGAGCAAAGATCCAGACCCAGTTATACTGGTATCACCAGGGTAATGCAGTTATGTGTCTACTAGATTTTGCAAAGGCTTTTGATACGGTTCACACAACAGAGTTTTGTTGTACAAATAATGCATTGGACTCAGAATTATATGCCCTGATTAAATGATATCACCCTGGTTAAATGAGCACAACATAGGGTTTTCATACAGTAATGGAACTTTTTCTCGGTTGGGCTACAGTCGGTATGGAGAAGTACCTCAGGATCGGTCTGACCCCTGCTTTTTAACTTTTTATAATGCTTTAGGTGCATTGAGAGCAAAGTCTCCAGTCTTTGCTGGATGATACTAAATTGTGTTAAGGTACAGTAGTAAACAAGCAGGTGTAATTTCCTCTCCAGAAGGCTTGGAGAGCCTGGAACCGTGGGCAGTTAATGGGCAATGTAGTTTAATAACAGATAATGTAAGGTTATCTTTGGGATCAGATAAAAAGGTGACTTCAAATAAATGTAGATATATTTGGGGAATCCTTGAGGAGAAGGATTTAGGAGTGCTTGTAGACAGCAGTGCTTATGCATCGTGTCCAAATCATGCAGTAACTGCAAGCAACAAGTCTTTCTTCACTCATAACGGCCAATGGATGTGAAGGGAAGTAAACATACTTATCCCCTTTAGAAAGCATCTAGTAAGACACACACTTGATATGGAGTAACAATTTTGGGCACCATCTCCTAAGAAAAGACTATGGGGAACATAGAGAGAGGCAGAAGAAACACCCATTAAAGGATTGACATCTAGTATGAGAGAAGCTAGCTTAAAGTAGATTTATTTACATATAAAGAGGCGTCTAAGAGGGTGATATGATAACTATATACCAATATATTCGGGACCGTACAAGAATCTTCAAAAGAACTATTCAATCCCACGGGCAAGACAAAGGAACTCGGGGCTCCCTTAATGTGGAGGAAAGGAGATGTTCCCCAGACACAAAGGAAAGTGTTCTTTACAGTAAGGGCAGTTTAAACTGTGGATTTCTTACCCTGGAGCTGGATGGCAGATCAATAATTATTCAAAAAGGTTGACATCTTTTAGATGGAAAGGTATACAGGATATACCAAATAAGTAAACATGGAAAGGATGGTTGCTCCAGCGGAGTCCCGATTGCCAATTCTTGGGATCAGGAAGGAATTTATTTTTCTCCCTATAGATATCTTGGATGAATATGACACAGGGTTTTTTTGTTTTTGCCTTCCTCTGGACAATAGTAGTATACTGTAGATTAGATAATAGTCCTGTTGTCTAAATTTGCATAGTTTAAATTGATGACGTAACGCTCTTTTTTCAACCTCATCTACTTGGAACATATTAACTTGTAACGTTTGCTGTCGGGAAATGTGTTTAAAACAAACAACCCTGAACATACTAACTACACAAACAAACAATTTACATAGTTTATTACAACAATACAGACCACACACCACACCCACACACATTGACGTACATGCACACATACCCCCCCCCCCCGCCCGATCTTGAAACTAAAGCCAGGGGCTCCCCTTCTATGGGATCGAGCTTTGTCAGAGCGGTCAGCACGTATCTGCCTCAGAAACAGGCAAGTGGCCATGCGATCCCCGTGACAGTTATCAGCAGGGCGCTGTAACGAAAGTGGCGCCACGTGATCAGCGAAAGCCTAGTTATACCGTAAACTGCCGAGCGATCTGTGACACATGTCCCCGTAGCGACGTCCCGGGCGACATGTGCACACAAGCAGAAGCCTTTGATCGCGCTCATGGGAGACCGGCCCCAGATTGGTATGTTTAAGATGCCACTGTGATGGCCGTGAATCACGTACGGCGGCCGTTCCTGTGAACCAACAAAATCTCAATCTCTTCATGAGACAGACACTTTGGCAAGTTTGGGTCGCAGCGCCTTATAATGTCCTACTGGTAGTGCGCTTCCATTGGAATTTGATTGTTTTGTTTGATCTTGTGCGGTGGCGCCAGCGATTTCTGCTATATACGGCCTAAAGGGCTGAGGTATGGGGTGAAAAGAAACGAGACTGGGGAGTCTTTTTACTAACGGTTCCTGTCTATGACACCTTCCATCCAATTCATGGGCCGCAAAGCGTCTGCCAGCACAGGGGTTCTTACGTCATAAGACTGCTTAGTGAATATGTGCCTGTTGGCCCCCCTTTTTTGTCGTTTTTCTATAAGCGTGAGGCTGAGGCAGCAGGTTGGTAGAGACGCTGGCCCAATGCAACTGATTTATTTCGCGGTAGGATTGGCATAATCTTTATTAAGTTACCTAATTTGCGTGCAAACTGCTTCATTAACCCTTTGGTGCTATGGAACGGTGGCTACTACTACTAATGGTGTCTGGCTCTCCGCGGCTTTCCCATGAACGTTAGGGCCGGACTTAGTGCAAGGCTAGCCATCAATACATCCCCACAATGAAAGTATGTTAGCTAAGTTTGCCGTCTATCCTCTCCTGTTATCGATCGGCGAGATTTGGCCCGGGTTCACTAAATGTGCTGCAGTGCAGCAGACGAGGACCAAAATGCCAATTTCGTGGGGAAGATCATGTGAACCAGGCAGTCCTAGATTACAACTTTGGTGCACTGCTAGAGAGAGGGAGGGCTCAAAATGGTGCGTGCCAGAGCCTGTTTTCAGAGAGGAAGGGGATTACTTTGTAAATGTTGCTACAGAAACACAAAATGGCTTGTTACATTATACTTACATATTGTTTGCGCTCGTTTCTTTGCCTCATTTTGTTACATTATAATAGATTAAAAATGTCATTCAGATTGTTGGTTTTTTTTTTTTTTTTTAAAAAATGGTAAATCTGGCTCTTTCTCATAGTACGAACTGATTATTTTGAAAAAAGTGCACATTGCTTGGTCTGCCAGCTTTACAGTTCAAGACTAGCTGAAAGATAGATTCTAAATGTGGCAATATATTCCTGTCAGTCATTGAATATTTCTTAGCCAAAATTAAATAAACATGTATAAAAATACGACAAAATGGTATAAATGTAGTTGTCTGTAGGCTCTAAATTATCTTACCCACATGTAAGAGATGCCACTGAATTCAAAGGCTTCCTAGACCACACCAAACCTGTTATACGGCTGTTAACTTATAACCCAGGCAACAGTGTAATGTTTTCTTTACAACGACATGGCCCCTGCCGCATGTTGATGTGTGAAACTTGATGTATCGGTGCAACTTACAAATATTTCCGTCCGTCCTTGCCGTGGAACTCGCTCCTACTCCGCTCACACTCGGTATAACCACCGAGCACTTCTCTCCTTCTCCCCCTCAAGACCAGCGTAAAACCCCCTTGTGATGAAGCCTTTCAAACATGTGAAACATTATAGTTTGAACGGCAGATCATGGCCCCCAAGCCGCCCGCTCTGTCTGCCCATTTTCCTATCTTGGAGCCAAATTCAGACCCTATTTATCCTGGACACATGGCGATCCCCACTATGCCCCAGACCTAGGGCATTAACGTTTTGGGGGTCGCTCCTCCCTGCTGCCCCCTTCTTCTCTCTTCCGATCGCGGCGTCGCCAACGTGACGTCACACATCAGCTCCGTTGCCATGCCATGAAACGCTTGGTATATTTGATGTTTTTCATTATCCTTGTTTGGCGTTATTTCGTTAGTTTAGCTATTAATTTGGCCGTAGTGGGCGTGGCTCGCCGAAAAATATTTTCCATTCTATGGCACTGTCTGAAAAAATGGTTGGCCCGCCGCTCTACAACTGTACATTTAACACCCTGGTCTCGGATCATCACTTCTCCCCACACCCATACAGGCCCTTACCCCTATCAAGTTCACCACTGCCATCCACTGCACTCTCCTTCCCCTACTGTCTCTGCACTCTATTAGGCTAGGCTTATGTGAGGGCGGCCGACCTGCGTAGCACACACACGTCGCAATGGCGATAGTTGCACTTTGGTTTCAAGAGATTCGGGAGGCGCCAGGGGCATGAGCGAGGCCGTCTCCATAAGGGTCGACCTCATTGGTTGAAACCCTCACGTGACCGCTGACCACGCTGCCGTCGCTCCTCCAAGACCATAAATTTTGTTTTCAGAGCTTCAGGTCGCTACGCACCGGTCCTGGGTGGCGCCCTATGGGCAACCCTGCGACTACTTCATTCAAGTACTTGTGACTGAGCTGTTGCCTGTCACCGTCAGGGCTGCTCTTAAGTGCCGCGCAATGTCGCGTCAAACAATGCATTGCGCCTCGCGTTGTGCTTTATGAGTAAGCGGCTGCTACAGAGCGCAACGGCTTGGTCGCGATCCACTGGAAGTTCTTCCTCAATGGTTTTCTTTTTTAGAGCGACCAAGCCTGACGTCGCGTCACTATAACGCACGCCTTAGTATAGTGCAGCTTAGTATAACCGCCTATAGCCCTTTAGTATAACGCGCCTTAGTATAACCCCCGCAGCCTTAGTATAACGTCAGCCCCTTTATATAAGCGCGACCTTGTTATGGCAGCCTTAGTATGCAGTCCTTATAAGGCGCAGCCTTAGTATCGCAGCGCTCCTTAGTATAAGCAGACTTAGTATAAGCCGCGCCTTATTATAACGCAGTACTTATGTATAGCGCAGCCTTATATAGCGCAGCCTAGTATAGCGGCAGCCTAGTATAAGCGCAGCCTTAGTAATAGCCGCAGACTTATGATATCAGACTTCATTGTATAACGCGCACTCTATTAGTAACTAGCTCGCATTAGTATAAGCTCAGCCTTAGTATAAGCGCAGACATGTATAAAGCGCTGCTTAATATAATCGCAGCCTTATTTTAACGCGCAAGACTTAGTCACGCATGCTAGCCTTAGTTAACCAGCCGAGAGCCTCTTAGTATAATACGCACTAGTAATAAGCGCAGCTCTAGTATAAGCGACTCCTTATAAGAGCTAGTCGCGACTTAGTAAATCGCGCCTTAGTCTAAGCGGCAACCTTATTATAAGCGCACCCTTAGTTATAAGCGCAGCTTATAAGGCTACTTAGATAGCAACTAGGTTAGCCAGCCTTAGTTAAGCTCCAGCCTTCAGATATCTGCAGACTTGGTATACGCGCAGCCTAGAAAAGCGCAGCCTTAGTATAGCTCAGCCTTAGTAAAGCGCAGACTTGTATAAGCCGCAGCCTATAAGCTCGCGCTATAAGCGCCAGCCTTATTAATTCAGCTTAGTAGCGCAGCCTTAGTTACCTCCTTATTCTAGCGCGCTGTTCAGACTTAGTAATAAGCGCAGCTTAGTAATAAGTCCAGCCCTATTTAGTTAAGCGCAGCCTTTTATAAGCAGCGAAGCCCTTAGTATACGCAGCCGAGTACGCCCTTATAAGTCTAGTATCGCAGCTAGATCGCCAGTTAGTATAAGCGCACCTTCGTATAAGCGCAGACTCTAGTAGAAGACGCGAGACTTAGTATAAGTATAATCAGCTAGATATGGCAGCCTTAGTATAAGCGCAGCCTTAGTCATAAGCAGACTAGTAGCGCATCTTAGTATAGCTCAGCCTTTTAGTAATAAGCGCAGCCTTAGTAAGCGCAGCCTTAGTATAAGCCGCTAGACTTAGTATAAGCGCAGCCTTAGTATAAGCGCAGCCTAATCGGCAGCTTAGTATAAGCGCAGACAGTATAGCGCAGACTTGTATAAGCGCAGCCTTGTACGATCGCAGCCTTAGTATAAGCGCAGACTTAGTAGAAGCGCAGCCTTAGTATAAGCGCAGACTTAGTATAAGCGCAGCCTTAGTAATACGCCAGCGCAGCCGCTTAGTATAAGCGCAGACTTAGTATAAGCGCATGCCTTAGTAGTAACGCCGCTTAGTATAGCGCAGTCCTTAGTATAAGCGCAGCCTTAGTATAATCGCAAGCTTAGTATAAGCCCTCAGCCTTAGTATAATCGCAGCCTTAGTATAAACGCAGACTTTATAAGCGCAGCCTTAGTATAAGCGGCAGACTTGTAATTATACGCACCTAGTATAAGCCGCCTTATATAAGCGCAGACTTAGTATAAGCGCATAAGGCACTTAGTATAAAGCGCAGCCTTAGTATAAGCGCAAGCCTTAGTATAAGCTCGACTTAGTATAAGCGCATAGCGTTAGTATAAGCGCAGCCTTAGTATAAGCGCAGCCTTATTATAAGCGCAGCCTTAGTATAAGCGCAGACTTATTATAGCAGCCTAGATAAGCGCAGACTTAGTATAAGCGCAGCCTTAGTATAAGCTCAGCCTTAGTATAAGCGCAGCCTTAGTAATAAAGCGCAGCCTTATTATGAAGCGCAGACTTAGTATAAGCGCAGCCTTAGTGAAGCGCAGCCTTAGTATAAGCGCAGCCTTAGTATAAGCGCAGACTTTAGTATAGCAGCTGGAAACGCCTTAGTATAAGCGCGCCTTAATTCATAAGCCGCAGCCTTAGTATAAGCCCGCCGCCTAGTATAAGCGCAGCTTAGTAATAAGCGCAGCCTTAGTATAAGCGCAGCCTTGTATAAGCGCAGCTTAGTATAAGCGCAGACCTTAGTATAAGCGCAGCCTTATGATAAGCCCACCTTATATAAGCGCAGACTTAGTATAGCGCAGCCTTAGTATAGCGCAGACTAGTATAAAGCGCACCAGCCTTAGTATAGCGCAGCCTTAATAAGCGCAGCCTTATATAAGCGCAGCTGTATGCGTCAGTTAGTATAAGCGCACTTACGTATAGCGCAGCCTTAAGTATAATCCGCAGCCTTTATATAAGCGCAGCCTTAGTAAAAGCGCAGCCTTATTAATAAGCGCATCCTTATTATAAGCGCAGCCTTAGTATAAGCGTCAGACTTAGTATAAGCGCGCCTTAGTATAAGCGCAACTTAGTAAAGCGCATCCTTATTATAAGCGCACCTAGTCTAGCGCAGCCATAGTATAAGCGCAGCCCTTAGTACCTAGACGCAGCCTTAGTATAAGCGCAGCTTAAGGCCATTTAGACAGACTGGCTGCTAATCTTTAGCACTCTTTACTTCGCATTGATTTGGAAGGGAGTACAGGTGGGCTAAAATTTAGCCCCATTTGTGATCTGGCCCTTAGTCTGTAAACTCTGCGCGCAGGAATATTTTAGGGGGTGCAGGTGTCCAGTATTGAACCGGACTAACCGCGGTATTTGACACTCTGTCAGTAAACCAAAATAGAGTAATATTGACATGTATGTTTAAGTATCCTCGGTGTTATTTAATACCTTCCTCTTGGCGTGTATGTTATACCGGTAATCTGGTATAGATAACCGGTATTACCTCTCTGACTGGTACTGTATGTGTCATACCGGTTATACTCTCTGGCGGTCTTGTATACGGTATTACCTCTCTTGCCTTGTATGTGTAACCGGTAGGTATACACATACACGCCCAGAGAGGTAATACCGGTATACACATACATGCCCAGAGAGGTAATACCGGTATACACATACATGCCCAGAGAGGTAATACCGGTATACACATACACGCCCAGAGAGGTAATACCGGTATACACATACAAGTCCAGAGAGGTAATACCGGTATACACATACACGCCCAGAGAGGTAATACCGGTATACACATACACGCCCAGAGAGGTAATACCGGTATACACATACACACCCAGAGAGGTAATACCGGTATACACATACATGTCTAGTATTACCTCTATTTTGTTTACTGGACAGAGTGTCCAAATACCGGGCAGTCCGGTTCAATACTGGACACCTGGCACCCCTAAAATTATTCCCTGCCCCGCAGAGTTTACAATCTAAGGCCCAGATTCACAAATGGGTGCTAAATTTTAGCCCACCTTTACTCCCATTCAAATCAATGAGAGTAAAGGCGTGCTAAAGCTTAGCACCATTCTGTCTAACTCGGCCTAAGGCTGCGCTTATACTAAGGCTGCGCTTATACTAAGGCTGCGCTTATACAAGGCTGACGCTAGAATAAGGCTGCGCTTATACTAAGCTGCGCTTATACTAAGTTGCGGCTTCTAATGAAGGCTGCGATTATACTAAGTCGAGCTTACAACGAGCTTATACTAAGGCTGCGTTATACTAAGGCTGCGCTTATACTAAGGCTGCGCTTTATACTAAGGCTGCGCTTATAATAAGGCTGCGGCTTCTCCTAAGGCTGCGCTTCTTACTACCGCTATACTAAGGTCTGCGCTATACAAGTCTGCGCTTTTCTAATAAGGCTGCGCTTATACTATAGGCTGCGCTTTATAAGGCTGCGCTTATACTAAGTCTGCGGGCTTATACTAAGTGCCTTGCGCTATACTAAGTCTGCGCTTATAGTAAGCTGGCTGATATAAGGCTGCGCTTTATACTAAGTCTGCGCTTATACTAAGTCTGCGCTTATATAAGGCTGCGCTTATACTAAGGCTGAGCTTATACTAAGCGTGCGCTTATCTACGGCTGGCTTATACTAAGGCTGCGCTTATACTAAGGAACTGCGCGCTTATACTAAGGCGGCTTATAAAGTCTGCGCTTATACTAAGCTGCGTTATTTACTAGCTGCGCTTATCTAAGGTGCGCTATACAAGTCGCGTACTAGCGCGCTTATACTAAGGCTGGATTTTTGCTGCTTATACTAAGGCTGCGCTTATACTAAGGTGACTAGGCTGCTATAACTAAGTCTGCGCTTATACTAAGCTGGCTTATACTAAGGCTGCGCTTATACTAAGGCTGCGCTTATTACTAACTAAGGCTGCGCTTATACTAAGTCTGCGCTTATACTAAGTCTGCGTATACCGGCTGCGCTATACTAAGGTGCGTATACTAAGTCTGGCTTATACTAAGGCTGCGCTTATACTAAGTCGTGCGACTTATACTAAGGCTGCGCTTTTACTAAGGTCTGGCTTATCTAAGTCTGAGCGTATACTAAGGCTGCGCTATACTAAGTGCTGCTTATTATTGCGCTTATACTAAGGCTGCG
Organism: Ascaphus truei; assembly: GCA_036426205.1. NCBI lineage: Eukaryota > Metazoa > Chordata > Amphibia > Anura > Ascaphidae > Ascaphus > Ascaphus truei. Next base: position 15,643 of record WSYH01006992.1, read on the forward strand.
CTTATACTAGGCTGCGCTTATACTAAGGCTGCGCTTATACTAAGACTGCGCTTATACTAAGTCTGCGCTTATACTAAGGCTGCGCTTATACTAAGTCTGCGCTTATACTAAGGCTGCGCTTATACTAAGGCTGCGCTTATTATAAGTCTGGCTATACTAAGGATGCGCTATACTAGTGCGCTTATACTAGGCTGCGTTATACTAAGGCTGCGCTTTACTAAAGTCTCGCTTTATACTAAGTCTGCGCTTCTACTAAGCGCGATATGACTAAGGCTGCGCTTATACTAAGGCTGCGCTATACTAAGTCTGCGATTATACTAAGGATGCGTATTTATAAGGCGCCGTTATACTACGGCTGCGTTATACTAAGGTCGCTTATACAGCTGCTTATTATAAAGCTGCGCTTTAACTAAAGGGACTGCGATTATACTAAGGCTGCGCATTATACTAAGGCTGCGCTTATACTAAGGCTTGCGCTTAAACTAAAGCGCTAACTAAGCTGCGCTTATACTAAGGCTGCAGCTTTACTAAGGCTGCGCTTATACTAGCTGGCGCGTATACTAGGCTGCAGCTTATACTAAGTCTGCGCTTAACTAAGGCTGGCTATACTAAGCTGCGCTTCTCAGGCTGAGCTTATACTAAGTCTGCGTATTATACTAAGCTCGGAGTTATTAATAAGGCTGCGCTTACTAATCCGCACTAAGTCTGCCGTTATACTAAGTATGCGCTTAACTAAGGCTGCGCTTATAATAAGGCTGCGCTTATACATAGGCTGACCGCTTATACTAAGGCGCGTTATACTAAGTCTGCGAATACTAAGTCTGCGCTATATACGAGTCTGCGATTATTACTAGGCTGCGCTTATACTTAAGTATGCGCTTATACTAAGGCAGGCGGCTTATACTAAGGCTGAGTTAACTAAGGCTGCGCTATGACTAAGTCTTCGCTTAACATAAGGCTGCGAGTATACTTAAGCAGCGCTTTAATAAGGACTCGATGTACTAGCCCTATATAAGGCTGAGCTTATATATAAGTGCTGCGCGTATACAAGGCTGCGCTTATACTAGAGCGCAAGCTTATACTAAGTGCGTTTGGCGCTTATACTAAGGCTGCGCTTATACTAAGTCTGCGCTTATACTAAGGCTGCGCTTATACTAAGTCTGCGCTTATACTAAGGCTGCGCTTATACTAAGGCTGCGCTTATACTAATCCCCAACAAAAACCAGCAAAAAAAGGAAGAGGCATCTATGGCGAGCAACGGGGTTTTGTTTAAAAAAAAAAATGCACCGCACACGTCAGAGCGGTAACTGTGATTGTGAGCAGCAGGGGCAATGCAGGGCACAAATAGCACAAGTGCTTGTACACACAGTACTGTGTTCATTTAAACATACCGGTACATCTTGGGGCCTTGTGGTGGGGGGCTTGGCAGTTATTAAATTGCAGCCTTTATCCACTCGGGGAAAGACACAAAGCCTCAGTGTACATCGTAACGTGCAACATTAATAAGTTAAAATACTTATCTGTTTATAAGCAAGGGTCATTTAGTTTCAATTCTTGGTCAATATTTTAAGCCAACAGCCCAGTCTAGTACGGTGCGGCCCAGTACTGTATGTCCCAGCATGCCGTGCCTGGGGAAGTGACCGCTCCGGCTGGGGGGGCAGGCTCCTCCATGAGAGAGGGTTGTGGGAGTTTTGCAGTGTGCCGCAGTGGGAGGGACCTGCAGCCGGGCCAGTCTGGGACGCGGGGACGGCTTAATATACTTTTTGGCCAAAGAATTGAACTAAATGACCCTTAACATATGAGAAGATAAACAGTAAGTATTTACCGATATAATAATGTTATTACATGTAGCACTGGGGCTTTGTCTTTATGCTGGTATAATGAGGTTCCCAATAGAGGGCACTCTTTTTGCACCTTACAATATATGAGGAGAGGATTTTGACACAACACACACACACACACACACACACACACACACACAACACACCACACACCACACAGAGAGAGAGAGAGATTGGAGAGAGAGATAGCTGTGGATTGAGAGAGATGGTGTGGAGAGAGATAGGAGAGAGAGAGATTGTAGAGAGAGAGAATAGAGAGATAGAGAGAGAGAGAGAGATTTGAGAGATTGGAATTGAGGATGAGGATGAGAGATAGAGAGATAGAGAGATAGAGACGATAGAGAGATAGAGAGATAGAGAGATAGAGAGATAGAGAGTAGAGAGATAGAGAGTAGAGAGATTGTTATTGGTGGAGAGAGATTGAGAGAGATTGGTGATTGTGTGAGATGGGGAGAGAGAGAGATTGTGTGAGAGATTGTGATTGTGCTGATGAGAGAGATGTGAGAGATTGTGAGAGAGAGAGATTGAGAGAGAGAGAGATTGTGTGTGTGAGAGAGAGCGAGATTGTCGTGAGAGAAGAGATTGAGAGCGATGTGTGATTGTGTGACGAGAGACATTTTTGGTGTGTGAGATTGTGTGTTTGTGTGTGCGTTTTTCACTCAGGATCTAGACCGTGTTTGCTGATTGGGAGCACGGGCTTCTGAACCTGCCTCCTGTTTCTTCCACGCCAGGAAATCCTTTGGAGGCGTCACTGTTTTGATTGTTAGTCTCTGTGGGTCTATAAAATCCCTCAGAACTGATTGCCAGTCATCTAGAACAAGGTTACTCAACGCCAGTCCTCAACAACACAAACAGAAGACTTTTCAGAATATCCCTCTGCTAGAACAGCGCGTCAAGTGATGTCAACTGTGCTGGAAGCAGGGATATTTAAAAAAAATCTTGGCCTGGTAGTGCGCACTTGAGGACTGAGTTGACACCCCTGGGTATAATGGTGTATGTGTGCTTTTCTCAATGTTGCTTACACATACAGGTACGTAACGCCTGTGATGAAAGACATGACACCATATAAATCAGATTTTGAACCAGGTTTCCCGGTACCCAAGACTTGAAGAAAGACGCGTTCCCATTGGGACTAGTATGGAAGTTTTCTTTCGGACTATTTCTCTGCATCGCGGGAGTTATGCTAAAGTGTTGTAGTAAACGGTAAAAAAAAATACAAAAAAAAACAAATGTGGTGTTTTGGTATAAAATCAACCGCCATCGGAACCATTAAAGGAACCTGAGCGCCACATTTTGGCTCATGTGTGTAATATCAGACATTGGGGCCGCGGCAAAATTGTTTGCAAAAATGCAAATTTCCTTAACACCAAACAAAAGAGAACAATTGCACACAACGCACTTAATGTTTTTTCCTGCTGGAGACTGAACGGCAAACATGGCTGCCCACCAATGAGGTGGAGGGAGCTCAACAGAGCCGTGGGGCCAATAAACCCTAGAACAGGGGGCTCAACTCCAGCCTCAAGCCGCAAACAGGTTGGTTTGCCCAGGATATCCAACTTTCACACAGGTGGGCTCAATCAGTCTCTGTTCAGCACAGGTGGCTCAATAGGGCGTCAGTGATTAAGTCACCTGTTGCTGAAGCATGGATTTCTTCTGGAAACCTGACTGTTGGGAAGCGGGGTGGGAATTGGGGACTGGACGTGAGACCCTGCCCGGAAGAGTGATTGAGTGACATGTATCCCGCAGGCCGCCTACACCAAATATTATAGTCCAGCAAAAGGGTGGAAAGGGTGCCTAGTATGCCCAGTCAATCTAACTGTACGTAGCCGATGAGTCAGTGCGTAGAAGCCGTTTTTTTTCTTGAAGTAACGGCGCCAGGGCGCCAACAAGGGGGGGACAGCCGGTGCTGACATCCCGGCCCTGTGAGTCAGGGGGCCCGGCCGCCGGGTCCCCTGCACGTCCGCTGCCTGTTTTATTAAAAAAATTAATAAAATAAATTTGATTCGACACCCCTCCATGCGCAGAGCCGAGGGGTCATGCGCGCAGACGCAGGGAAAGCAGTAGTGTCCGACCCCCACGCTACCAACAGTGGGACGGAGGGGAAGCGCCAGGGTGGGCTGAGGCGCGCCCCCCAGCTTCCCCGTGTGTCCCCACCTTCAGCTGCGGGAATCCGTAGTCTCGGCCCCCTTACGTGCGCCCAACTCCCGCGCCCCCACCAGTCGCCCACCTCCCACGCCACGCACCCACCTCCTGCTTCCCAGGCAGGAGCCAACGGGATTATCGGGGGTAGGGGGGAAGCATCTGGGGGCAGGAAAACAGCACAACAGGACACCCATGTCAATGTCAGTCACCCACCAGCTGTCCACCCACCCAACTCACCCAGTCACTCACTCACCCACCGGCACCCAATCACTCACCCCAAGTCACTCAACCCACCAAGTCACTCAGTCACTCAAGTCAACCCAACAATCACCAGGTCATCGTCATCCACAACCGTCACCCACTCACCCAGGCAGTCAGTCACACAAAGACAGTCACTCACCAGACAGTCACCCCCCACCCAGTCCACTCACACCACCCAGTGCACTCAGTCACCCACCCGGTTCATCCAGTCTCCACCCAGTCACTCGATCCAACTCACCCACCCAGTCACCACTCCACCGGCAGTCAGTCACCAAAGACAGTAACCCACCCCAGACAGTCACCACCCACCAGCAGCAGTCAGTCATCTGTTCTTTGTTGAAAATATTAAAATAAACAGATGTAAGTTTTTTTCTCGTATTACAAAAGGAAGAAAACAGTTAAGTAAAAGGTGCGCGTTAAAAAATATTTTTCTGGTCTGGTAGGTGCGCCGAATGGGTTCGGCACGGATGAATACTGTCCCACGCCTATCATAGCGGTGATGGATCCTACATATTCTTGGTAGTGAGTAATAGACCGGCATCGCTCCTCCCAAGGTTTGTCAAGACGACAACCCTTCTCACCCCTTGTCCTTTTATTAGTTAGCCAGGATCCCGAAAGCTTACCATATCACCACCACGCAACATTCCACTACCTCCATGAGGCAACATGAGGACTCCGCAAGCATGGGCTGCAGTGTTGGCTTTCAGGTGTGACCACGGTTGAGGGCGCAGGTGATTGGTCCTCACGATTATATTGGCTAATGCCACACCAGGTACATCCTGAGGGCACTCTAAAGTGCATACAATACACCCTGAAAGTTATCAAACACACTGAATTTTTGATTTCTAGCAGATGACTGAGGATCCGTTGTTATATAATGATCTCAATAACATGCATGATGTCACAGTACAAGAATAATTTAATACTGTTTGACCTAAAAATATATTTCTGTTTGCACCCAGATTAATTCTTTGAAAATTCATGCAGCTTTTAAAAGCTAATAAAATGTACATTGATGATGATGTAAGAGGCCAAAACGCCCCAAAAATACATTTCTCTTCATATTCATTACAAAAAAAACAATAAACAGATAAAGCTCTTAGAGAAAGCTCATACGGAGTCGCAAAGCGAGCAATATCAGGAAATCAAACATTAGCCATGAGGAAGGCACACATTGGGTTCGTTAAAATTTGGCCGTAGGTGTTTTTTAAGCAGGAATTTCAGAGCAGCAACCACGTCGGAGGACAGGTGATTAATGATTGTGGGAAAGAATGTAGCATACTGTAATTCTTCTAAGCGAATAAGTGCTCATAACTCCATACATAAAACACATTCATCCAGCCCCATCGTGTGGTCCATTAGTTACAAAATATATAAACATCACTGTTTATTTAACAAAAGATATTCAAGGGCCCAGTTGTTAATGGATTCCTGTCTTGTTTTCTGTTCAATGCTTAATTACACATTTATAGGACTGATTAGGTCATTTAAATGGAATAAAGCACGTGACGTGATCACGTACAGTTCCTATTCCAGGGGTGATTGTAAGAAGATGGTAAATCCCCACAATGTGAAAGGTGTGAAAAGAAGGGACAAAGTTAACTGAAGGCATTCCAATGCTAACGCAAGCAGATGCTGAGACTACAAGTGCATTAAATGAGAGTGTAATGTCCAGCATAAGAAGCCATGAGTCCCACGCCATGCATTCATTACTTTCATCTGCAGGCATAGACCTTCTGCTGTCAAGGTCCTTAACCAAAAACATCTTTTTTTCCAATAATCGAGATCTCGCTTCTGCTGTACTATCTCAAACTTCTCTTCTGTCATATTGTCTCGTTGTGAAAAGTGTGCTACAGGAAGTGTTGCAAGTGGAATCTCCAAAAATATTGGATTGCATTGGTGAAAGGTGCGACGTGCTCGAGACACACATCATCTCTCTCCACTCCATGCTGTTCTCTCCTCTCTTTGGGCCACCTCAGACTCCTGACACCTCCTCCTGATTGGCTGCTGCCGGGTAATGCAGCCAGTCAGGACGTAGGAAGTCGCCCAGCCCCGTAGCAACAGCCCTGCTCAAGGGGAAATCCTTCAGCCCCCCCGGCGGTCAGGTCACTATACCCAGAGAAGTATACCGGATACACTACACATTGCACACGCCCAGAGAGGTAATTACCGTATACACATACATGTCCAAGTATTACATTTTTTACTGGACAGTGTCCAAATACAGGATAGTCTGGTCAATACTGGACACCTGGCAACCCTAAAGGTTCCTATTTAATGAAAGATTTTATTTCAACTCCCGTCCCCTACATTTTGGGGAAGATTACTAGTTACAGAGGAGAAGAAACACTTTTGCAATAGCATGTTCCTTCTTGTTTCACCTTTCTTTGTGATGTACGTAAGACTTTCTCGTTTGGCATTAGTTTTGGGGTGAAGTGTGACCCCAGAGAGGAAAACACTGGCAAATGTTCAGCACAGATTATTTAACAAAAGTGGATAAAAATGCATACTTTTCTTCGCGTCAATGACATTGTAATTATTTCAATCCCACAAAGAGGGCAGTTTTCAAAAGTCCCTTTGCCACAATAATTCCGATAGTCATCTTGTAAGCAAATGTATTGAAAGCAAGTTTGGACAGAAGAATCCCATTACAGCGGTTAACATCAATCTTATGAAATGTCTTTCGTGACTTAATAATAGCACTTTCAAATATCACACCAAGTTTTCAAAAACTAGCCTGGAGTGTCGATGTTTTTAACAGCGTCAGATTAAACAAAAAAGTCCCATACATTCCTACGTGTGATTGTTGTGTCCTACCCAACCTAAATGAACCACAAAACAGTTACGGACTTACAAAATAATTCCCACCGCAACCAGCTGTCTCCTCAATAGATACAGCAGCTACTAACAGGAGATCTGCCAAGGAGGGACCATGGAACGTCACAAGACTTCCAATGTGCGTCAAGTCAGCCTAGACCTGGTTATCCAGTATATTGATGGACAAACATGCATCCCCAATGCCTTGGAACAAAGTATCTTGCCCTGTTCGCACTCTCTCGGGTGCTGTTACTGGATACTAGATAGATATGGACCATTTGATCTGATCTTCTTAAGCTTTTCTTATCACTCACAGCATAGCACTTGTTATGAACCAAGGCAATGTTGGATCTAAATCAGGGGTGGGCAATCCAGGGAATTCAATTGCAGGGAACCCATTGGGACGCCCGGGGAACCCAGGGGTTCTAGGAACCCCTTGTTGAAAAACACGGCTATACAGTGTGACTAACCTGATCTACCAAACCATAATAAATTAACTGAATCTTTAGGAACCATAACCCTCACTCACTCATGACATGATGCATTACAGTATGTTACATTTTATTAGTGCTTAGAGCAGGGGTGGGCAATTCGAGTCCTCAAGGGCCAACAATAGGTCAGGTTTGCAGGATATACCTGCTTCAGCACAGGCAGTGCAGTCTCGACTGAGCCGCTGATTGAGCCAACTGTGCTGAATCAGGGATATCCTGAAAACCTGAGCTGTTAGAAGCACTTGAGGACGGCAGTTACCCACCCCTGCTCATGCAGTGGAAGGAATATAACCACACATTATACAAGTGGTGAGTGGTAGGACCTGCGTGGGGTAGGTACCTGCTGTGGAGTAGGTACCTGCTGGGGGGTAGGTACCTGCTTGGGGTAGGTACTTTAACATGCTTGCAGCTTGAAATGTTTTGTCCAAAGGTTTAACTAAATGACCATATTTATGAGAAGTAAACAACAGAGAAAGAACAGACATATTACACTAATAATTGTCATATAGGATTCTGGCGTTGGGGCCTATTTGTCAGCATCATTTCTCCCCTTTCATGCGTTCAACCCAGTAATTCTGAGCTGACGTAAAACCTCGAGTGAACAATATGAGTTAAAATAATGAAACATGATTAAACATTTTTACACCTGATGCAACTGCAACGACACAATTGATGCAGTGCAGTGTTCACCTGGATACATGGTCCTCTTTGCTACTAAACTCTTTCCATCTTGGTGGAGATAACTCTTATACATTCCATATGCCGACCAGAGTATTTGCGTTAGTGCTTTTAAAGTGTGCATTTGGAAAGAGTCCTAAGAAACTCTTCCATGTGACAGTTATTAAGAGCATTCTTCTCATACTCTCATTCATATCCCATGTTACAGAAATAGCCCTGGAACCACTGCTAACCCCAAGAGGTTTCAGGGGGAAAATGATAACTTCACCCAGCCACTGCTAAACATATTCCTGCTTCTCTGTCTCTGGGAAAAAGTTTTACAATCCTGAAAATATACCATACTTGTACCTTTTTTAAGATGCAATTAATGATCATTACGATCCATAAGAGCTCAAATTAATTTGCAACAATAATAAAAATAAGGCAGCCTACATACACAGCAAAAAAAAGAACACAGAAGCAAATCTGTGTGCTGAAAGATTACACATTTTGAAAAGAATTGTAAACAAACAAAAAACTATGTAGAAAAAATATATATATATATGCTGCCTAGCCTCTGCCCGCTACTTCTTTTCCTAGGCCCTCCAGGATAAGCCCCTGTAAGGTGCAGGAATGGATGGGGCTAATTCCTTCAAAAAGGCCCTGTGTGCTTTGCAGCCTTGGATATATTAGATGTATCCAAGGGCGGGCCTAGCAACAGCCAGAGAGTTGTCAGCCTGATGGGTGGGTACGGATGGGCCACATACGGATGTGATGCCCTATCAGTATCCAGATCTGTCTTGTTATGAGACAGAGTTACAATCACACCTAAAGGGTATAAATACTGGCATTCTCACAAAAGCAGGGTGTCTCTTTTCTCCCCCTGTGGAGTTCAGCTACCCTGGGTCCATAGGGAAGCCTCAGGAGGAGCACCATGCAAAGAAAAAGCAATGCCATGCTGTGAGATATGTCTGCCAATAAACAAAAGTTGTACCATCACCAGTGTGATCCATGTCTGAGAACTCAAGAACAAGGTTGAGTATGGATTATCCTTCCATCCAAAGGACCCATGCTGACTGGAGGCGCTGCGCCCACGATTAAGGGTAACCTGTAAACCTGTACTGTTTCTCCCCACAACACCACGGAGCACTCAGCCTTCTTTGCCACCAGGTACAGCCAAACCTAAATGGAGGAGTAGCTAGAGAAGCAGATGATCCCAATGTCACGTAGGGTGGGGGTATAAGGGCCACACACACACACACAACCACACACACACACACACACACACACACACACAGACACACACACACACACACCACACACACACACACACACACACACAAACACACACACACAAACAACACACACACACACACACAAGTTTGGGGGGAAATCCTCCATTTCAGATCAGTTCATGCACAAAAACATATTTCTTTTAATACAAAATATTACGATTGTGTTCATTTTTTAAAGGGTACATCAATTTGCTGAATAATGACAGGGGCTTTCTGCTGGAAACTAGCTGCATACGAAGCATGCCAAGGGCCCCTTTACATTAGAGATGCAGGGGGGAAATTTTCGCTCAAGTTGGCGAGCCATGTGAAATGTTCCCTCTTCACCAAAGCAGATGTGTTGACGCACTTCGCCTATTAAAAGACAAAACTCAATTCCGTAGCCTGAAATATGTTTTGTTTTTTGCAAAAAAAGAAAGCCCTATTTCAGTGTCTGGCTGTTGGTGGAGCACAGATCCACTGGTAAAAAATATACCAATTTCACCAGAAACTTAGACAAGAGTTCTATTCAATATTTTTCAGAACTTTTTGGTCCAAAGTGTTTGGAGGAAACTTTTCGTGCATATGTGCAGCGCGTTCTTAAGTTGGACAAGAAATTGACTAAGCTCCCCTGCCATGCTGAGAGTCTTCACGGACGCAGGAGGAACGAGGTGCCAAAAACGTAGGGAAAAAGAGGGGGCGAAAAGAGGATGCGTTGGTTAGCAGGTACGAGAGAAGGTCAAGTTTAAGATGTAGAAACGTAGTAAAAAAGTTGATGCCAGTGTTTGTCGCAGTTATATATGTTGTATACGGAACAGGTAGGGGGACATAGCAGTTAATCAAGGCCACCCATGTCATCAGGCATGCCGAATTAATAGCATTGGGCACAAATTGACGGACCATTATATGGCGGGACAGTAGGAGTAAAGGGACATGAAATGGTGTGAGGAGATAAAGGTCTACCACAGAGGCAGCGGAGAACGCAAGAATCCGCCAAGAAGGGGGAAGGGCGGGGGGTGTATTATCACAAACAGACAGAAAATGTAAATGAAAGTAGTGTTCCTGGAATGGAAAAGGGATATTAAACTCCCAATTAAGAGAAACACAATTCGGTAGGCACCTAAAACCCCTAAAGGCGGATATTGCTTTAATTCGTAAAACCCACTTTAAATGAAGAAGAACAGAAAAAAAAGGTAAAGAGAGACTGGGTGATGAGGACAATGTATTTATTCTTCAGCTGTTGGGAAAAGAGGGGTGGTGTGGGAAAAGGGGATGTGTGCGTAGGACCCGCTTTTGCGTTCCGCTCATACGGCGGTACCGAGAAGGGGGCCGCCATGTCTGCGCATAACGCAGAAACAGGGGCGGCTGAGGTCGCGCATGCGCAGAATGGGGGATTGCAGTTCTGCGCATGCGCAGACCTGCAGGAGACGCCGAAAAATCGCCGGGTTCGCTTTCCGCCGAATTTGCTTTGCGGCGGGGCCATATAGAACGGGACCCACCGTATTAGCGGGGCCCGACTGTATACCTTAATTTATGTAGTGACACAGTGTACTCAGCACTTTACAAAAGAGGACAACAAACAGTGCAGACGAATTATAATATAAGAAGTCATCGAAATAACACAGTAGCAAAGGAATCCCTGCCCAAGGGAGTTACAATTAAGGTGAACATATAGTGAGAGCGACTGCACGCGCAGCGGGAACACAAACAGCACTTATATGAGGGAGGCCATAGTGGCGCGAGCGGTGAAGAACGAGGCGCGATTTAGAATTTTGAGCCGACAAACTCTTTTGTTTTTTCAGTGAGGACACGTCATGACGCACCACGTGAGCGGTTCTGCCAATGAAGGCGAACCAGCCATCGTGACGTCACGGGGACTATCCCCCATCGCCTCGGATCCCGGTGAGGGATCGCTCGAGCGACAGGCATGCGCTCGTCCCGCGCGCGCACCCCCTAGTAGAAACGAATCCTAAGGGTTTGTAGCAATATTAATCAATGAAACCCTGCCCTGGGAAATAACACATTCTTCAGGGAGGGCACGGGGAGATGGTGCAATGTAAAATTTATACAACAAAGTTGAAACATTTACAAACGTATACGACCGCAAGGTAAAATAGTCAAAACTTTTCAGCGCATAGTGGAAAAAATCCTGAAAGACAAACGTTTCAATTAGTCTAGAGCCAGAGATTTTAATTAAGCTCAACAGTCCGTGTTAGGAAAGTCAGGCAGATATTAACAAAGGAGGTGAAATTCAGGACAGAAGAGTATTAAGATTCTGTGAGAGACGATAGGAGTGACAGATGCTGGCAATGACTAAATCCTACAGAGAGGGAGACACTCTTCTCTCACCACACATACTCTTTCAGAATGATTCTTTTCTAATAAGTGGTTCACTGCATTTCAAGCCTGGGTACGGCCCAATCCAAGAAAAATATCATCGCCCCAGTATATAGGGACTAACAGGGCTGCAGACAGGGGGGGGACAGCCGGGCTGCTGTCACCAGGCTGGCCAGGCAAGGGGATTGGGCCTCCTGCCGGCAAACCCACACAGTTTACTCTCTGCATGCAAGAGGGCCCTCCCTTTCCTGGCCCCCCTTTCCTGGCTACCGCCCCCATTGTCCCTACCCTTCTCTGCAGGACTGGAGGGGCCTGTCCTTTGCTCGGCCAACACCATTTCTGTCCCTCCCTTCCGCGGGCCTCGAAGCTGCCTTATGTGCACTGGCCATGCAGCTCCAGTAGGCCCAGGTATGTCCCCAGGCCCCTCCTCTTATTACCACCCTCCCAGGCCCCTTAAAAACCCCCCCTGTGTGTGTGAATGGTTTTGGGGGTGGGGGGCTTGTTTGGTGGGGAGGGTGTAGGTGTGTGGGTGTGTGTTTGGGGAGGAGTGTGTGTTCTGTAATTTGGTGATGGGGGCCTATTGGTGTGTTTGGGGTGGTCCTGTATTTGGGGACGGGAGCCTATTTGTGTGTCTGTATTTGTGGAGCGGGGGGCTATTGTGTGTGTGGGTGTATTGGTATCGTATTTGGGGAAGGGGGATATTGTGTGTGTGTGTGTTTGTGTGTCTGTATTTGAGGAGGGGGGGGGTCATTGTGTGTCTTATTTGTGGACGGGAGCCTATTGTGTGTGTCTGTATTTGTGGAGCGGGGGGGGCGATGGTGTGTGTGGTATCTGTATCTGTATTTGGGAGGGGGCCTATGTGTGTGTGGGTGTGTGTGTCTCTGTATTTGAGGAGGGGGTCTATGTGTGGTGTGTGTGTCTGTATTTGGGGAGGGGAAGCAATTGTGTGTGTGTGTCTGTATTCTGGGGATAGGGTCTATTGTGTATGTGCGTGTCTGTATTTAGTGAGGGGGCGTATTGTGTGTGGTGTGTGTGGTCTGTATTTGGGGAGGGGGCCTATTATGTGTGTATGTTTGATTTGGGGACGGGCTTATGTGTGTGTGTCTGTTATTTGGGGAAGGGGGGCTATGTGAATGTGTCTATATTTAGGGGGGGGGCTTATTGAGTGTGTCTGTTATTTAGGGAGGGTGGGCCTATGTGTGTGTGTGTATGGGGAGTGGACTTATGGTGTTTATTTTGGGAGGGGGGCAATATGTGTGTGTGTGTATTTGGGGAGGGGGGGGGGCTTTTGTTTGTGTGTATATATGGGGAGGGGAAACTATTGGAGTGGGGAAGGGGAGAGAAAAACACACCAGGGGGGGAGGGAGGGGTGAAAGAAAAGGGTGACCAGGGAGTGTAAGAGGGGGGTGAGAAGAGCGGAGGAGGGTGTTCAGAAGGGTGAGGGAAGGTGAAGAGAAAACGGGAAGGGGATTTGCGCAAGGCAGCCAACACGTGGGTGGGGGACCCCAGTGGAAATTAGTCTGGGCCCCGGGAAAGCGGTCTGCGGCCCTGGGGCTAAATATAGGACTTCTACTAAATAGCTGGTATCAATTAAGGACAAAAATGCTGTTCATCAAGAGAAGGGGAACTTGTTACTGGGAAACACCAAGGACGAGGACAGGAATGCCCCTTGTCACCATTAATCTTTAAAGTAGTGATTAAGCCATACCCGATATTTGAGACAAATGGAGATTAGTGCCATTAGCGGACAATCTGTAATAAAATGTAAATGACGTTAACATGGGATGAGAATATACTGTACGGTACCTTTAAAAAAAGAAAATTTCAGTTTAGATTGTATCATATTGTGATGTCTTTTTATTAGTTTATAGAACGTGATTGGTGTTTTCACCTTAGCTGAGAGGGGCCGCGAAATGTCAAAGATGGTGTCCGGCTGCATCATCGGTGTGAAATCCACTCCTCGGCACGGTGGCTCCTACCTCCACCGATCCCAGAGAAAAGACATGCTTAAAAGAACGGAAAACATTGTGAATGCGAACTCCGCTGTTTATTCTGATTTAATTATAAATCTTATGATCTCGCACCATCAGTCTCTTTCGTTCTCTTTCGGAAAGCGTTGTCTGGAGAAGAGGATACCCGCTCTGTATTTTGCTGTGCTGTGAGAAGCTGCCAGTGGAAAGGAAGAGGCTTGTATACGGTTTATTGTATCTTTCCTCTACATTTCCTTTGTATTGTTTTTGATTCTGTTACCGCTTCCGAAAAGCCATTTGTAACTGCATTCATTACCTGTATTACATCACAAGCTCTATTTAATTTATTTCATGGCCATCGAACTAAATTAAGCATTTTTAACACATAATCCATTCTATTACCGCGTACAGTGTATATGGCTGTAGCTATACAAGCAGGGAGTAATAAGCGGAAGCTATAGAGCAGGAGCAGCCAACTACAGTCCTCAGGGCCACGAAAGGTCAGATTTCAGGATATTCCTACTTCAGCACACGTGGCTCAGTCATCACTAATAGGTGGCCTGTTGGTGGCCCTTGAGGACTGACATTGGCCACTGCGATCTAGGCCTTGCGAATGAATGTACTATAACATGTTGGTAACCCCATCTCCTGGGTGTACTGAAAGTAGGTAGGAGTTACACAGTAGGAATAGAAAGTAAGTTCACCCAGTGATGACACAGCAGTCTGTTGTATCAGAGGTATAAAGGAATGAAGCATGGGATCTGGGAAGTTCCAGTCCCAGGATGGCAGAAAAGAGAACACCCAGTCAGATTCAGGGAAGGCTTTCCCACAGTATAGCTCAGGTTCAGGTCCCCCTTTATTGTGTTCTTTGATAGGGACAGTACCCTTGAGTTAGTATCTTTGGCCATAAGTAAGTAACAGCATGTCCACAGAAAGGAATGCAGACATGCCTCCATGAGCATGCAGAAGTGCCACCAGGATGCCTGGGCATCAGCCTACAAGCAGATCCCCACCCCAGTGTTCAGTAACCCTAGAGGAAGTGCCAGTCCCAAGCAGGACGGAGAAGAGTAACAGGAGTTTACACAGGCCAGGATCTCATTGGGGTCTCAAATGAAAAGGGATTCAAGCAGATGGAGAAGAAGGGAGGTGTTACCACCGCCAGCAGACCACTAACAGTCCTGAGACAAGGTAAATATGGAGCCTTCTACAAACATGCACCGATTGGTAACATCCTTACGGAGCCAGGCAAGGAGGGTTACATTAAAGATTGTCTGATTTACTATTCTTATGACCATAATTTTCCATGTCCTCTCTTCCTGATGGGTTAAAGATGAATATAATGTTTAACTTGCATTGCAAGTCCCAGAGTCTTGGCCCTCCTGGTCATTGTAGCAGTGCAAGGCAGAGGACAACCACAGCCAACATAAATTAAAGTGCACGCAGGAACTCGAGAGCCTTTAATATTATATGTGTTCACTTGCATTTTATGCTCACATTACCATATAAGGCAAATAGGAATGAAGTGGTTTATCTGAGCTATCTCTGAAACATAGAATGGCATGTGGGTGGGCTGTTCTATACATCTGGACAGTTATATATAATTTATAGACTGAATTACTTTTTACACTCCTCAAATATACAACTTCATCTTTGATGCAGTCTCATATTTCGTGCACGCAATCTAAGCAAAACAAAACAAATATTAGAATACAGGGACTAAAAATAAAAGTGCATAAGTGCAGAATCCCTGCTGGGTGGCAGGCGGCTTCTCCAAAATACTGGCACCATGGTGAAAGGGTGCAACGCGCTTGAGACACACACCACCCTCTCACATCTATGCTGTTTCCTCCTCTTTGGCACCACCTCAGGCTCCTGACACCCTCCTGATTGGTTGCATTACCCAGCAGCAGCCAATCAGGATGGAGCTACCCAGCCTATAGAATACCCTGTTTCTCCCTGCTCCGGGAAATGCTACGACCCCCAAGCCGGTCAGGTCACGTCCAGAGAGATAATAGCGGTTATACATACAACCCAGAGAGGTAAATCGGTATACACATACATGCCCGAGAGGTAATACCGGTTACACATACACCCCAGAGAGATGATATCGGTATACACATACCGCCAGAGAGGTAATACGGTATACACAACACACGCAGAGTGGTAATACCGGTATAACATACACACCCAGAGAGGTAATACCCGGTTACACATACAACCGCCAGGAGGATACCGGTATAACATACACACCCAGAGAGGTACATACCGGTATACACATCACACGCCCGAGAGGTAATACGGTATACGCATACACACGCCCAGGAGAGGAACGGAACAATAACGCACGAGGTAATTACGGTAAACATACACGCCCAGAGAGTAATACCGGCTATAAATACACGCCAGAGAGGTAATACCGGTATCACATACACACCCAGAGAGGTCAATCCCGGATACACATACACACCCAGAGAGTAATACCGGATACCAACATACACGCCCAGAGAGGTAATACCGGTATATACACGACACGCCCAGAGCGGTAATACCGGTATACAACATACACGCCCAGAGAGGTAATACCGGTATTACACATACACACCCATAGAGGTAATACCGGTATACACATACACGCCAGAGAGGTAATACCGGTATACACATACACGCCCAGAGAGGTGTAATACCGGTATACACAATACACGCCAGAGAGGTAATACCGGTATACACATACACACCCGGAGAGGTAATACCGGTATACACATACACGCCCAGAGAGGTAATACGGTATACACATACACGCCCAGGAGGTAATCGGTTACACATACACGCCCAGAGAGGTAAATACGGTATACACATACATGCACCAGAGAGGTAATACCGGGTATACACATACATGCCCAGAGAGGTAATACCGGTATACACATACATGCCCAGAGAGGTAATACCGGTATACACATACAGCCCAGAGAGGTAATACCGGTTACACATACAAGGCAGAGAGGTAATACCGTATACAAACCGCCAGAGAGTATACCGGTATACAATACACGCCCAGAGAGGTAATACCGGTATACACATACACACCCAGAGAGGTAATACCGGTATAAACATACATGTCTAGTATACCTCTATTTGTTTACTGGACAGAGTGTCAAATACCGGGCAGTCCGGTTCAATACTGGACACCTGGCCCCCTAAAATTATTCCCTGCCCGCAGAGTTTACATCTAAGGCCCAGATCACAAATGGGTGCTAAATTTTAGCCCACCTTACTCCCATTCAAATCAATTGGAGTAAAGAGTGCTAAAGTTAGCACCAGTTGTCTAAATCGGCCTAAGCTGCGCTTAACTAGAGGCTGCGTCTAGGTACTAAGAGGCTGCGTTAACTAGCTGCGCTAGACTAGGTGCGCTTATAATAAGGATGCGCTTTACTAATTGCGCTTATACTAAGGCTGCGCTTATACTAAGTCTGACGCTTATACTAAGGCTGCGCTTATAATAAGGATGCGCTTATTAATAGGCTGCGCTTTATACTAAGGCTGCGCTATATAAGGCTGCGATTATACTAAGGCTGCGCTTATACTAAGGTGCGCTTATACTAAGTCTGCGCTTATACTAAGTCTGCGCTTTACTAAGGCTGCGCTTATTAAGGCTGCGCTATACTAAGGCTGCGCTTATACTAAGTCTGCGCTATACTAAGGCTGCGCTTATACTAAGTTGCGCTTATACTAAGGCTGGCTTATATAAGGCTGCGCTTATACTAAGTCTGCGCTTATACTAACGTCTGGCTTATACGAAGGTGCGCTTATATAAGGCTGCGCTTATGGTACTAAGCTGCGCTTATACTACGGCGGCTTATACTAAGGCTGCGCTTAAATAAGGCGCGCTTATTACTAAGGCGAGCTTATACTAAAGTCTTGCGCTTATACTAAGTGCGGCTTATATAAGGCTGCGCTTTCGACTAAGGGCTGCGCTTATACTAAGTCTGCGCTTCATAATAAGGCTGCGCTTTATTGACTAAGGCTGCGCTTATACTAAGGCTGGTAGTGCCTTATACTAAGGCTGCGCTTATACTAAGCTGCGCTTATACTAGGCTGCTATACATAAGTCTGCGCTCTATACTAAGGCTGCGCTTATACTAAGGCTGCGCTTATACTAGGCTGCGCTTATACTAAGGTTGCGCTTATACTAAGTCAAGCTATACTAGGCTGCGCTTATACTAAGGCTGCGCTTATACTAAGGTATCGCTTATACTAAGGCTGGCTTATATAGGCGGCTTATAATAAGGCTGCGAACAAGTCTGCCGCTTATACTAAGGCTGCGCTTATAAAGTCTGGATTTATACTAAGGCTGCGTTATACTAGGCTGAAGTGCGCTTATACTAAAGTCATGCGTATTATACTAAGGCTGCGCTTATACTAAGGACTGCGCTTATACTAAGCGCGCGTTTACTAAGGCTGCGCTTATACTAAGTCTGTGCTTATACTAAGGCTGCAAGCTCGTATACTAAGGCTGCGCTATACTAAGTCTGCGTTATACTAAGGCTGCGCTTATACTAAGTCTGCGCTTATACTAAGGCTGCGTAGACAAGCGCGCTATACTAAGTCTGCGCTATATAGCTGCGCTTATACTAAGGCTGCGCGATCTAGGCTGCGCTTATACTAAGGCTGCGCTTATACTAAGTCTGCGGGCTTATACTAAGGCGCGCTATACTAAGGCTGCGCTTATTACTAAGGCTGCGCTTATACTAAGTCTGCGCTTATTATACTAAGGCTGCGCTTATACTAAGGCTGCGATTATACTAGGCTGCGATTATACTAAGGCTGCCGCTTTACTAGAGCTGCGCTTATACAGAAGCGATGCGCTTATACTAAGGCTGCGCTATACTAACGGGCTGCGCTGTATACTAAGGCTGGCTTATACTAAGGCTGCGCTTATACTAGGCTGCGCTTATACTAAGCTGCGCTTATTACTAAGTCTGCGCCGTTATACTAAGGCTGCGCTTATTATATAAGGCTGCGCTTATACTAAGGCTGCGGCATTATACTAAGTCTGCGCTTATACTAAGGCTGCAGCTTTACTAAGGCTGCGCTTTATACTAAGGCTGCGCTATACCAAGTCTGCGCTTACTGAAGGCTGCGCTTATACTAAGGCTGCGGTTATACTAAGGCTGCGCTATACTAAGGCTGCGCTTATAATAAGTTGCGCTTAGGACAGTCTGCGCTTTTACTAAGTCGCGCTATTAATAAGGATGCCGCTTATACTAAGTCTGCGCTTTTACTAGCTGCTTATACTAAGGCTGCCGCTTTATACTAGAGCTGCGAATAATAAAGCTGCGCTTAAAACTAAGGCTGCGCTTATACTAAGGCAGCGCTTATACATGTCTGCGCTATACTAAGGCTGGCTTATACGTAAGGGCTGCGCTTATAAAAGGCTGCGTTATACTAAGTCTGGCTATATAAGTCTGCGCTTTACTAGGCTGCGCTTATACTTAGGCTGCGCTATACTAAGGCTGCTCGCTATTATAAGGCTGCGCTATAACTAAGATCTGCGCTTATATAAGGCTGCGCTTTACTAAGTCTGCGCTTATACTAAGTGTAAGCTGCGATAAGGGCGCTATACTAAGGCTGCGCTTATAATAAGGACTGCGATT